>CM040745.1:512500-617500 GCA_022829145.1 Albula goreensis | reverse complement strand
TTTGCACTTGCCCATAAAGAGACTATGGGGGCGATTTTCTGAAGTGTTGTGAGTGTAAAATCGTTTAAAAAACCATTTCCAATGTGCAAAAAAACACATGACCTGATCAACTAAGGGAGACCAAAGCAGGCCTTGGGACAGAAACATGCACAGCTGTTGCACTGTGAGGGTTAGTGTGACTGAATATGCAACTCTGGCTGTCCCTGTGTTACCTCACTGAGCCGTGGCAGGAGGTCATGTGATTAGATCACTTTAGTACATGTCATGTGATTCACTAAGCCTGAAAACGGTTTTGGCAAAGGTAACGACGTGTGAATCTCAGCACAAATGGAAAGCAGGTATTAACAGACACGCAATCAATAAGATAATGGCTATCATTCTACCCAGGAGGAGGCGCTGGAACAACCCAAGACCACAGCACAGAGGATGGGCATTTCCATCCATTGCTGGATATCACACTGGATATGTATCACCCATCTTTCGATGCCCTTTTACAACTTTTGGGTGGAACAGATTATGACTTCAAGCAGGTCACTGGAAGAAGCCATGCCGTACTAGAAACTGACAGAAGGTATGGAGTCTGCATATCCTGGCTTGGTTTGACCTCGCAGTCCAGCTGTTCAGGTGTGCTGTTCGGGAATGCTGTTCAGGTGTGCTGTTCGGGTGTGCTGTTCGGGTGTGCTGTTCAGGTGTGCTGTTCAGATGTGCTGTTCGGGTGTGCTTTTCGGGTGTACTGTTTGGGTGTCCTGTTCAGGTGTGCTGTTCGCGTGTTTTGTTTGGGTGTGCTGTTTGGGTGTGTTGTTCAGATGTGGTGTTCAGGTGTGCTGTTCAGATGTGCCGTTCAGGTGTGCTGTTTGGGTGTGCTGTTCAGGTGTGCTGTTCAGGTGTGCTGTTCAGATGTGCTGTTCAGGTGTGCTGTTCAGATGTGCTGTTTGGGTGTGCTGTTCAGATGTGCTGTTCAGGTGTGCTGTTTGGGTGTGCTGTTCAGATGTGCTGTTCAGGTGTGCTGTTTGGGTGTGCTGTTCAGATGTGCTGTTCAGGTGTGCTGTTCAGATGTGCTGGTTCAGGTGTGCTGTTCAGGTGTGCTGTTTGGGTGTGCTGTTCAGATGTGCTGTTCAGGTGTGCTGTTCAGATGTGCTGTTTGGGTGTGCTGTTCAGATGTGCTGTTCGGGTGTGCTGTTCAGGTGTGCTGTTCAGATGTGCTGTTCAGGTGTGCTGTTCAGATGTGCTGTTCAGACGTGCTGTTCAGGTGTGCTGTTCAGATGTGCTGTTCAGATGTGCTGTTCAGGTGTGCTGTCCCTGGTGCTTAATGGCATATTACACAAGGTGGGCCAATACATCCATTTTCCCAGAAATGCTGAATGAAACCAAACAAGCATAACATTGTAAAGGATCTTTTTTCCACATAGCTTTTCTAGATGTGCTTAAATTTTGCTTTTGTAACTCAGCAAGCTCTTGTGGATCGAAGTTCATTTGGCGCTCACAGTAATTAACAGTTTTATTTAGGTATTCAGCAGATGTTCCCACACAGAGCGACTCCCTGCATATAATGGGATAGCACACCAGGCATTGACAGGACCAGCATATTGCATTAAATAAATTATTACAATAACAGCAAGGTTATTGCATGAACTTATGGGATGTCAATACATTCTCTGGAAGGTGCTGTGGGAAGTGTAAGTACACAGGTTTGAGTATGTAGTGAGGGGTAGACTAAGCTAGTGTTCAGAGTTCTGGATTATGTTGGTCAAGATGAAGTTGTGTTTTTAGTTTGCATGTTTAAAATCAGCCAAGCTACTTTCCTTATCGTCCTTTGTTATTGTCCATGTTGAGATCACCTTTCAAATGCACAAGGTCACTCTTTTAAACATGGATTTTTGTGGCTTGACTTTCTGTTGATAAACATGTGCAAAACATGTTTTTCTGTTTAAGGGTAAGAAGAATTCAATCAAAAATGTATCCTACATTATACCATAAGTGTCTCTGAGTTTGTTGTATTTTACTGACAAGCAATCATCCTTTTCAATGTGTTCTATTCTCTCTAAAATAGAAGTGGATATGTCCCTCTAGAGATTAAAGTCTTCATTGACTGAATTGCATATTCCCTTTAAGAGGCTTGTGAGATTGGTTCCCAGCCTAAGTGTGCTTGATGATACATACACCTACTCTGTAACTCTCTGCTTCTAATTTGTATAGGTATATGGATTTGCAGTAATATTCACCCCATTAGCCTTGTATTGATATCTTGTTAACCCTCTATTGACAGCAGAATCTGGTATTGATGCTAGCAGTCAGTTAGCAATCTGCAGAATTCCCTTTATATTGTATGGGGTAAACCTGATCCATTCTGAGCTAGGCTACCTCACACAGCACTGCTACAGAATTTTGGGCATTTCTGTTTTGATTTCTTGTATTTATTCATGTTTGAACACCAATTGGACACTCGTTTGCCCTTGATGTTGTTACCATTTAAAGCATTATCCTCGCTGTTAGCCGCTGCTCAAAGCAGAGATTAAATGAGGAGATCAATAGCTAGCCTCTGGGGAAATCTGGGTAAATACGCTTAATTCTGATGCTTTAAAAAGGTGTTTCCATGGAATTCTTTGGTCCTGGTATAACACTTCAGTGTTTGTTGATTACAAGTAGAAGGAATTCTTCAACTGATTTTTGAAATTATGTGGCCAGCTGCGTAGCTCCACTCCACGAGAATGGTGGACACAGGGAACATCAATGACATTCAGCCAAACAGAGCACTACCTTACTGCAGCCAGCCAATGACATTCAGCCAAACAGAGCTCTACCTTACTGCAGCCAGCCAATGACATTCAGCCAAACAGGGCTCTACATTACTGCAGCCAGCCAATGACATTCAGCCAAACAGGGCTCTACCTTACTGCAGCCAGCCAATGACATTCAGCCAAACAGGGCTCTACCTTACTGCAGCCAGCCAATGACATTCAGCCAAACAGAGCTCTACCTTACTGCAGCCAGCCAATGACATTCAGCCAAACAAACAGAGCCAATGACATTCAGCCAAACAGAGCTCTACCTTACTGCAGCCAGCCAATGACATTCAGCCCAAACAGGCCAATGCATTCTACCTTACTGCAGCCAGCCAATGACATTCAGCCAAACAGAGCTCTACCTTACTGCAGCCAGCCAATGACATTCAGCCAAACTGCAGCCAGCCAATGACATTCAGCCAAACAGAGCTCCTTACTGCAGCCAGCCAATGACATTCAGCCAGCCAAACACTGCAGCCAGCCAATGACATTCGGCCAAACAGACCATTACTGCAGCCAGCCAATGACATTCAGCCAAACTGCAGCCAGGACTCGGCCAAACCTCTACCTGCAGCCAGCCAATGACATTCAGCCAAACAGGGCTCCACTTTACTGCAGATTCAAAACTGCACCTTGATTTAAATCATGCATGATGTTTGGATGGGTGGATTTTCCTTGTCTTGTGGAATAGTACATTGTGGTATTGGCACTTTACTGACCTGAAGCAGCCCCACGCTCCCAGCCCTCCCTCTCCCATGGTGTTGGGCCGCTGAAGTGGCCTTCCCCTCTCAGGTTTCTGGCAGGCTCAATAATCTCATAATTCTCTCTTTTATTGAATAAAGACAGCACTCTCTCCACTCCATCTGTGAGAGTGACTTACAGAGGCCCCGGCACATCTGCCCAAACCACTATAACAGAACCCTGAGTCTATCACAGAACCCTTAATCTATAACAGAACCCTGAGCCTATCACAGAACCCTTAATCTATAACAGAACCCTGAGCCTATCACAGAACCCTTAATCTATAACAGAACCCTGAGACTATCACACTCAATCTATTACAGAACCCTGAGTCTATCACAGAACCCTTAATCTATTACAGAACCCTGAGTCTATCACAGAACCCTCAATCTATAACAGAACCCTGAGTCTATCACAGAACCCTTAATCTATAACAGAACCCTGAGTCTATCACAGAACCCTCAATCTATAACAGAACCCTGAGACTATCACACTCAATCTATTACAGAACCCTGAGTCTATCACAGAACCCTTAATCTATAACAGAACCCTGAGCCTATCACAGAACCCTTAATCTATAACAGAACCCTGAGTCTATCACAGAACCCTTAATCTATAACAGAACCCTGAGTCTATCACAGAACCCTTAATCTATAACAGAACCCTCAATCTAAAACAGAACCCTGAGTCTATCACAGAACCCTCAATCTATAACAGAACCCTCAATCTATTACAGAACCCTTAATCTATAACAGAACCCTGAGTCTATCACAGAACCCTCAATCTATAACAGAACCATGAGTCTATCACAGAACCCTCAATCTATAACAGAACCCTGAGTCTATCACAGAACTCTGGTATTTTTTGTATCTCCTGTGCAAACCATGTCCTCATTCACCATTTCCTTGTTTCTCTTGAGCTGCAGCAGAAATAATGGAAAAGAAAAGACAGAATCTGAAGAGGAGGGTAATAACCCAGCTCTGTCAATGAGCAGCTGGAGTGCGGAGTGCTACTGCAAGAGAGGGAACAGGGATGACTGAGAGGGAGAGAGGGAGCAGGGATGACTGAGAGGGAGAGAGGGAGCAGGGATGACTGAGAAGGAGAGAGGGAGAAGGGATAACTGAGAGGGAGAGAGGGAGAGAAGGAGCAGGGATGACTGAGAGGGAAGAGGGAGCAGGGATGACTGAGAGGGAGAGAGGAAGCAGGGATGACTGAGAAGGAGAGAGGGAGCAGGGATGACTGAGAAGGAGAGAGGGAGAAGGGATGACTGAGAGGGAGAGAGGGAGCAGGGATGACTGAGAGGGAAAGAGGGAACAGGGATGACTGAGAGGGAGAGAGGGAGCAGGGATGACTGAGAGGGAGAGAGGGAGCAGGGATGACTGAGAAGGAGAGAGGGAGAGAGGGAGCAGGGATGACTGAGAGGGAAAGAGGGAGCTGGGATGACTGAGAGGAGGAGAGGGAGCAGGGATGACTGAGAGGGAGAGAGGAGCAGGGATGACTGAGAGGAAAGAGGAACAGGGATGACTGAGAGGAGAGAGAGAGGGAGCAGGGATGACTGAGAGGCAGGGATGACTGAGAGGGAGAGGGGGAGCAGGGATGACTGAGAAGGAGAGAGGGAGAGAGGGAGCAGGGATGACTGAGAGGGAAAGAGGGAGCAGGGATGACTGAGAGGAGGAGAGGGAGCAGGGATGACTGAGAAGGAGAGAGGGAGCAGGGATGACTGAGAAGGGAGAGAGGGAGAAGGGATGACTGAGAGGGAGAGAGGGAGCAGGGATGACTGAGAGGAAAGAGGAACAGGGATGACTGAGAGGGAGGAGCAGGGATGACTGAGAAGGAGAGAGGAGAAGGGATGACTGAGAGGGAAAGAGGGAGCAGGGATGACTGAAGGGAGAGAGGGAGCAGGGATGACTGAGAAGGAGAGAGGGAGAAGGGATGACTGAGAGGGAGAGAGGGAGCAGGGATGACTGAGAGGGAAAGAGGGAACAGGGATGACTGGGAGGGAGGGAGCAGGGATGACTGAGAAGGAGAGAGGGAGAAGGGATGACTGAGAGGGAGAGAGGGAGCAGGGATGACTGAGAGGGAAAGAGGGAGCTGGGATGACTGAGAGGGAGAGAGGGAGCAGGGATGACTGAGAAGGAGAGAGGGAGAAGGGATGACTGAGAGGGAGAGAGGGAGCAGGGATGACTGAGAGGGAAAGAGGGAGCAGGGATGACTGATTAGCTGAAGCAAATGGACTCACACTAGCCTCATGGGGCTACTTTCCTCTTGAAATGGCACAATGCAGCTGAGCTAGCATGGATTCAGAAGCTCACACTCTGTCATCAACAATTTTCAGGGAAGTGTCTTTCTCTAGTGTGCTCTGGCACCTCGTGTTTGAACAGCCTCCACAGCAGAAGTGTAGTACCCTGACCTTCATAACATGCATCTCCTGCACATCTCCGCAGAGGCCAGGTGGAAGCAGAGACATCTGGATCTGAGGACTCAGCATGCCCTCATGCCATGCACAAACATTTCAAATATTATAAAATCCATTACATTTCAACACAGGCACAAAAACATGTGCTTTGTTCCTACATTGAGTTTAACTTCATTTTAATTATCTTTCATTTCTGTTATCTGTTTTTGCTTTGTTTCTCCCAGCGTGCTTTCAGAGGAAAGTGAGCAGTCACAAAGCTCTTTATCTGACATGCAAATGCACAGGAAAACCTTTCAAATCGCTAAAGGGGCCCAAGTTAGTTCTCATCCATTTTTATGTGAATGCTGATGTTTATTCTCACTGCTGATTAAAGTCCTGTTTGTGGGTCTCTAACGCAGACAGAGTGGAGAGCACGAACACCACCGAACACTGAGGAGCCTCAGATCCAGCACAAGGGTGAGCAGCATCACCCAATAGCATGACTGCGCTGGCACAACATCGCCCAATAGCATGACTGTGCTGGCACAACATTGCCCAATAGTATGACTGCGCTGGGACAACATCACCCAATATCATGCTGGGACAACATCACCCAATATCATGACTGTGCTGGCACAACATCGCCCAATAGTATGACTGCGCTGGGACAACATCACCCAATATCATGACTGTGCTGGCACAACATCGCCCAATAGTAAGACTGCGCTGGTACAACATCATCCAATATCATGACTGCGCTGGCACAACATCACCCAATATCATGGCTGCGCTGGCATGAGGAGCGACCTAGGGGCACAGCATGGGTGTCACGGCAACAGGGGCAGGAGCAAAGATGGATGTCTGTTCTGCAGGTCTCTGCAAAAGTGCATGTACATATACACACCTGAACACAGGTACTGTTAGAGTCCACACACACACCTGAACACAGGTACTGTTAGAGTCCACATGCACACCTGAACACAGGTACTGTGAGAGTCCACACACACACCTGAACACAGGTACTGTGAAAGTCCACATGCACACCTGAACACAGGTACTGTGAGAGTCCACACACACACCTGAATGCAGGCACTATTAGAGTCAACATGCACACCTGAACACAGGTACTGTGAGAGTCCACACACATACCTGAACACAGGTATTGTGAGAGTCCACACACATACCTGAACACAGGTATTGTGAGAGTCCACACACACACCTGAACACAGGTACTGTGAGAGTCCACACACACACCTGAACACTTACACAGATAGAATCCATATGCACACCTGAGCACACACAGCGACACATGAACATAGTGTTAACCAGAGAGAGGAGAGTGGCGAGGAGATGATTGGTCTTCATTTCTTCCTCATCTGCTCTGAGAGCATCCAGGCGCACCAGGAAGAAAGGAAACAAACAACTTCACATCTTAGAGTGCTCTCTTCACTTTCAATCCTACACCTCAGCTACATGTGCAGAAAGGAAACAAACAGCTTCACATCTTAGAGTGCTCTCTTCACTTTCAATCCTACACCTCAGCTACATGTGCTGAAATTACACTGTTTTGCAAAGATGCGTCATGTCCTGATCTCACTATATCCATCCATTCATTGCCTTCATTTCAGACTTGCACAATAAATCAGATAACTCAATGTATGTATTGTATAGTTTTTAGCATGTAATGCCATCTTCTGTATGCTTGTGTTCACTACAAGTATGCGTAAACACAGTACATTATAACAACAATGTATAGGACACTCAATATGTATGCTCAGTGTGTATTTCTTTTCTGTCATTTTTATATGAGATCTGCAAAACACTCTCCTGAAACATACTCAGACTCTATTATGAATTCGTAATTCCCAAATAATTGATTTGTGCTCTTCTAATTGTTCATTTAATATTTATGTCTATAAAATCATAGAACAGAATTTGCAATGGTAAACGCAGGGGGGTTGGGGGTGGGTTGGGGTGCGAGCGCAAGCCGGAGGACTGAGACTGAAGCAGGGGACAGGAGGAGGTGCTGCTGGTGAATGCTGCTCTGGCACTGATGTGATTTCTATACAAAGGGATGTAAAGCCTTACGCAGCATTACACAGGCATAGCACGATTTTGTACATAATGTTTATTTAATGAAATTTGTGATTTATATTGGCTGCCACAATCAGTTACAAACAAATACACCATTTACTCAATTTAAGTAACATAAAGTGCTGTCAAAATTGCAAAGATATATTTAAAAACAGAATCAGTTTTTGTAGCACATGCCAATCTCTCGTGTATAACATGCACTGACTTTTCCTTAGTATCATTTATGGCTGTCGGATGTTGAGATCGCAGTGACAGGCCATGTCACGATGTATGGAAAAAGGAATGTTTAGTCATATTTATTATAATTAGTGAATAAAATACTGAATGAAATCATATTTTTGTCAGTACTTGGGGTGTAACGTGTATTCATCACACAGTCATATGAAGAGTACATGGTAGCTTGTGTGCGAAGCTCCATGAAGGTAATGCAGAACCAAAGTTCACAAGCGTGAGTTCAACCCGGAAACTTTAAACTGTAAACTGTTAGTAAGTTAACTTGCAACATGCCATGCTAAGATAAGCTGAAGGTAAGTCACACTATGGCGAGTGCAAATGACACAGGAGCTTTTCAGACTAAACGTTTGGGTTTTTTGTTGCTTTTTTCCCCTTGTTGTACCGAACCGTGGTCTGAACCGAACCGTGACTTCTGTGTGCTGTTCAGTGGTGGTCGGCCAGTTGGAAACAGAGGAAGCACAAACCTCACCTTGACATCTGTCATTTATGTTAACCGGTTTATCCGCCTAGATAAACAGATAAAGGATTATCAATGTCATTCTGTGATAGTTACTGGGTTTTGCAAACTGGTCGAGGTCTGTGTGTTATGCGGTGGCCCTGAGATGACATCTCAGTCTCAGCTCGTCAAACTTAGCTAAACCTTTGTCAGCCTGAGCTCGTTATCCATAAGTCTCAACGTATTTTGTTAGCATGCTAAAAACTAGCGCTAGCATGCTAATTGTCGCGGCACTTTTTTCGCGACCTGCCTCATTTGCACTTTGTGGTTCCGGCGCACAAAATAACACAGGGCTGATGTAGCCAACAGCAGCTGAGGTTATGTTGACTGTGTTGCAATGATTAGTCATGTGTTTACCAAATATAAATAAACAATTGTCCCAATTATTGTGATGATTTCTAAAGGTGTTCACAACTTTATGTTATAGCATGCTAACAATTGTTGAAAATAACAAAATATCACTGAATTTATAACCAGTTGGTGCATAGGACAGTAGCTGGCGTTGGCAAGCTTGCAAGCTAACGTGAGCCTCTGGGTTCGCTTAGTAATGGCCGATAATTTCAGTGTTTTTAATCTGAGATGAAGAGTTATTGTACTTACTTTCTATCGATAGCCTCACCAGCCATGTCATGTGGCATTTTTATTTTATTTTAATTTTTTGCTGGCTAGACATGAAGGATAATCCCCATGTTTTTATCGGTTAATTTGGGGGGATAGGAGCATAGTAGTCAGTAGTTGGCTATCGGTAGCCTAGCAGTGTTGCTTGCCTTAGCTCGTGTTGTTGCATTATTATTGTTGTCATTACCATTGTGCTCACTACTCCTTTCCTTTTTACACATTATCAGCTAACAAGCTGACAATCTGCATGCTTTTGTTAAAGTGACACTTTGTATATGGTACGTTTTTTTCAATATTGTTGATGCTATAGAAATGTCGGCCTACTAAGACTGATGGAGTACAGCTGAGAATGATGGATGACGGACTGAGATGTCCTGTCAGGGCCACCGTAGTGCGTAAGTTTATTGTGTATTACACTCAACGCAGATGCATTATACAGGTAAAAGATCCTGTTTTTTGTAACCTAAAAGTTTATTCTCAGAAACTGAGATCGATTTCAGTACCTTTACTTCCGTTTTATAAATCTGAATTTCGTAACACAAGAAAGCTACAGTGGAAAACACATTAAGGGATTCGTTTTTCAATACGTATTTAGATTATTTCCATCTTTGTTAAACCATTTCACGCTGTATCGCACAAGCGTCAGACCCCACTGCGTTTCGCCAGCATTTAAACTGCAGAATCTTGCAGATCAGACGAGCGCATTTGATATTAGTATTCCCTGACTTCGGGCAGAGAGCGTAAAGTACAATTATCCACAAATAACAAGAACGAGTCTGTAGAGCAAATGCTACATAGTTTCGTAAAGTGAAATAAACTATCAAAAAATGACATTGGTAATCATTCACTCCATTTATGCGGTTGGTGTTGATTATTCTGCAAATCGTTAGTTTTGTTGTTAATGTAGGCAGGTTAACGGCAACAGGTTGACATTAATGATAGATTTAAAGGTGAAATTTGTGCTTCCTGTTCACAACTCATCGACCGCCACTGCTACCGTTATTCCCCTACCGTTGCCAACCAAACCTGTTACATTGAAAAAGTTCAGGCATCCTAAAATAAACAAAAAGCAAATTCGAAAGTGACCTTTTGAATTTTACCGATGTGGTCCGGAACAGTGCACCTGTTGTAAAGTCAAAACTGTGGAAATCACACGATCAGATATATCGTCCAACCTGAATCTGCCCGAAAATGAGGAAATATTACTTGTCTTTGCTTCGCTTTTACTATGGTGATTTAATTCTTCGTTACAGACCAGGTGGCTTGGACAATAACTATAACGTATTTAAGGTCATACAGTCGCGAATATGGCCATGCACTTGGCCGGGGAAAAAGGGGTAACATTTAGTTATAGTGTATAATGCGCACCCATAATTTTTGGATTTAAAAATCCGGAGGGGGGGGGGGGGTCGGGGAGTGTGCAATATACACGAATAAATACTGTACGCTGAAACAGCGGTGCAGGCGGGGGCGCTGCCCCTAACGCAGGTAAAATGAGCTCCTCTCTCAGCATCCTCATGTGAAAGCCATCTGCCCCCCATTTGGATCTGCAGGGTTTAAACAGGGCACTCTGATTATGGGAAACACGGCCCCATCCCTGCCCTGCGCGCCTTTCACTCGCATAATTGAATGAAATGAGAGTGGGGAGAGCGATTTAATGTAAGTGCTGAGTAAATGTGATTTGTGGCCAGTGGGTAGTGGGGCGGGGTTACAGGCTTTTTAGCTCTGCGGTCCTTGAGAACAACACTGTCATCAGGCCATGTCTGCCTGTCTGCCAAACGCACAACGCCCCTCCATCACACACAGATATCGATTTATTTTTAGTTTCATGTTTCAACGCAGTGGCCATTAATGTCAGCAGTGGAATTCGTATTGATCAGGTCTGTCTGTGTCTTTTAATACTCCTGGATCAATATGTGTTTCTGATAAGGTCGCTATGGAAACTCTGACCTCTGCAGCCACGCTGTGATCAAACCACATGGCCTGTTATTGAGGTCACATATGAACGATGGAATGCTATTGGCTGAGATGGGTATGAATGATGAGATGAGACTGGCTGAGATGTGTATGAATGACAGTATGCTATTGGCTGATATCACAAATGAATGACAAGACGCTATTGGCTTACAGTGCGTATAAATGATGGGAAGCTATCAGACGTTCGCTGATGAAGGTGACAGTCGCATTTGGCAGTTTTGCTGGCCTCAGAAGGGCTTTCTGGCCGCTCTGGTTCTGCCCATGTGGTGGACACAGGATACATACAAACCCGTAACATAAGAGCCAAAGAGAAGCCAAAAAGTACACAGCACCCATCGGAGCAGTCATATGACCTCCACCTCTCACTCTGCAGACCCCACTTCCCCCCCTCCCAAACCCCCGTCCCCTTCAGCCTGGCGCTGCAGCCGGGCACCTTCACTTCACCCCGTGCTCATCTGCGCATGGCCACTCCCACAGGGCTCTGCCCAGGGATTCAGCTCCACTCTCAGCAAGTGCTGAACACTGCTCCTCTAGGGGTGAATAAATACTGCATGTGAGAGACCAGCACCTGAAACTCCATTCCCTAAATATCCCTAACCCTTCCTCAACACAAGGACGCTCAACAGAAATGTGAACTACCCCGACTGCCGCACTTAAGTGCACCAGGTTCAGGAGAGATAATTGGGTTAAATGTGTTTCCGTGTATGACAGGTGGGGATTCTCACATAATCTACGCTGTTTTAATGCTTTAGCAGCACAGTAAAGCACAGAGGGGAGGGAAGGGGAGCACATCGGTTTGATGGCTGTGCGTTAGCAGAGGCAGTGTGCCGGCTCAGGGGCTCAGCGTTAGCCCCACAGGGACCCAGCAATGGCCTCCCCGTCCAGGAGCAGCCGTCCCACCGCTCCCTCCCACACCTGCAGGGCTCACCTTACCTCTCTGCCTCTGCCTTTCAAACGCAGCGCGTGCTGAATAATAAATACCCAGCATGCATTAGGAGCTGTCTCTAATGATACAGAGAGAGTGAGAGCTCTGAAACTTTGGGTGAGTCTGCTCAGTGGCTGAGCGCTGTGAGCAGCCTCTAAACATGGCAAGCTCTGTCAGCTCTCACTTCCTGGTGCACCATTAGAGCAGCACCCTGCACTCCTCTCCTCTCCTCTCCTCTTCCCCTCACTCTCCTCTCCCCTCTCCTCTCCTCCCCTCTCCCCCTCTCCTCTCCTCTCTCGAAGGTGTTATGGCCAGCCTCTTATGACCAGCACTTCCCTTCTTTTATTGTGTTGGTCCCCATTAGCAGGTTTATCACAGCTCTGTCGCAGCCCAAGGTGACCCACAGGGAAATGGAGACAAACACAGCCCCAGCAAAGCTGTCCTGTCGCCACTGCTTTCAGCACTTTACCCAGAATGCAAGCTGAGAGGGCCTGCAAAGGCACGGCATTACTAAAAAAAAACAAAGGTCAGCACAGGTAGCGTGGAGGTTTCATTAGTGTTTATAAACACAATAAAAATAATAATTATTAATAACGTGTCCTGTGCTTCCACTTTGCAGAGTTAGAAACATGCAGTTATTCTTTTAAAACAAAACTAACACTGCCTCCAGTCTTACAGCAGAAGCAATTTTGTACTTTTCTGTGCTATAGAGTGCTGCAAAAGGAATGAAATTCACGAGGTAAGAGCAGAAAATGGAATTTCATTAGAAAGGTGGCATCTGGTGTTTTATTCTGCTGAATAACTAGAGGAGGAGAAAAAAACTAAAAGAACATTTACTAAACTTTATTTTTTCATTTTGTTTCAGTAGCTCAGCTGCAGCACTGGAACAGAAGATTAATCTAAAACTAGCTGACATCTCACATCAAACCAGGGCAAGATGAGTGTGTTCTCTGAGCGTATGGCCAGCCTCCTCCCAGTGTATGAGGGCCGCCACTCATGACTGACTGGAGCCATCATAGTGTCGAACCCAGACCACTGTATCTGACTGGAGCCGTCACAGTGTCGAACCCAGACCACTGTATCTGACTGGAGCCCAGTGTCGAACCCAGACCACTGTATCTGACTGGAGCCGTCACAGTGTCGAACCCAGACCACTGTATCTGACTGGAGCCGTCACAGTGTCGAACCCAGACCACTGTATCTGACTGGAGCCGTCACAGTGTCGAACCCAGACCACTGTATCTGACTGGAGCCGTCACAGTGGAACCCAGACCACTGTATCTGACTGGAGCCGTCACAGTGTCGAACCCAGACCACTGTATCTGACTGGAGCCGTCACAGTGTCGAACCCAGACCACTGTATCTGACTGGAGCTCGAACCCAGACCACTGTATCTGACTGGAGCCGTCACAGTGTCGAACCCAGACCACTGTATCTGACTGGAGCCGTCACAGTGTCGAACCCAGACCACTGTATCTGACTGGAGCCGTCACAGTGTCGAACCCAGACCACTGTATCTGACTGGAGCCGTCACAGTGTCGAACCCAGACCACTGTATCTGACTGGAGCCGTCACAGTGTCGAACCCAGACCACTGTATCTGACTGGAGCCGTCACAGTGTCGAACCCAGACCACTGTATCTGACTGGAGCCGTCACAGTGTCGAACCCAGACCACTGTATCTGACTGGAGCTGTCACAGTGTCGAACCCACACCACTGTATCTGACTGGAGCCGTCACAGTGTGGAACCCAGATCACCCAGACTGTATCTCACACCTGAGGCAAGTCTAACTTCAGCTTTATATTCACGCACACACTTCATTCTGCTGTACATGCGCCCCTCACACTGCCACTTCTGTGCGTGTTTGTTTTCTGGAATATTGCAGCCCTGATCACAGAAGAATTATTTCTTTCATGTCCGCTGTTGATACCGCACCTGGATATCAAACACAATCCGAAGCACATCTGCGTTAAACACAAATTATTCATAAAAATATCTCACAGGACTAAGAGTTGACAAAATATTTTGTAGAAGAATACAGCCTGTGATCTTTTAGCCCCGGCACACAGCACACAGAATGAGAATAAGAGGCTCATCGTGTGAATATGTGGCTGATCGTATGAATATGAGGCTGATCGTGTGAATAAGAGGCTCATCGTGTGAATATGTGGCTGATCGTGTTAATATGAGGCTGATCGCGTGAATATGAGGCTGATCGCGTGAATATGAGGCTGATCGCGTGAATATGTGGCTGATCGCGTGAATATGTGGCTGATCGTGTGAATATGAGGCTGATCGTGTGAATATGAGGCTGATCGTGTGAATATGTGGCTGATCGTGTGAATATGAGGCTCATCGTGTGAATATGAGGCTGATTGTGTGAATATGAGGCTGATCGCGTGAATATGTGGCTGATCGCGTGAATATGTGGCTGATCGTGTGAATATGTGGCTGATCGTGTGAATATGAGGCTGATCGCGTGAATATGTGGCTGATCGCGTGAATATGTGGCTGATCGTGTGAATATGAGGCTGATCGTGTGAATAAGAGGCTGATCGTGTGAATATGAGGCTGATCATATGAATATGAGAATATGTGGCTGATTGAATATGGCTGATCGTGAATATGAGGCTGATCGTGTGAATATGTGGCTGATGAATATGTGGCTCGTGTGAATATGTGGCTGATCGTGAGGTGAGAATATATGAATATGTGGCTGATCTGAATATTGTGTGTGAATATGAGGCTGAGGCTGATTTGTGAATATGATGATGAGGCTGATTGTGTGAATATGAGGCTGATTGTGTGAATAAGAGGCTCATTGTGTGAATATGAGGCTGATCATGTGAATATGAGGCTGATCGTGTGAATAAGAGGCTGATCGTGTGAATATGAGGCTGATCGTGTTAATATGAGGCTGATCATATGAATATGTGATCCCATTGCCGGGGCACAAACGATGTTTGTGATCTCGTGTGATCAGGGTGTGTTTGTGATCTCGTGTGATCAGGGTGTGTTTGTGAGCTCGTGTGATCAGGGTGTGTTTGTGATCTCTAGTGATCAGGGTGTGTTTGTGAGCTCGTGTGATCAGGGTGTGTTTGTGAGCTCGTGTGATCAGGGTGTGTTTGTGATCTCGTGTGATCAGGGTGTGTTTGTGATCTCTAGTGATCAGGGTGTGTTTGTGATCTCTCATTTCACTTACATGTAGTTACACTTGAATATACAGTGCCTATCATAAGTATTCACCCCCTTGGATGTTTTACCCTTTTATTGCTTTCATTAATCAATCATGGTCAATAAAATTTGGCTTTTTTCACACAAAAATTTATCGGAAAAAACTCTTTTATGTCAAAGTGAAAACAGATTTCTACAAAGTAATGTTAATGAAACAAAATTATATAAAGAAAAATAATTGTTTGCATAATTATTCACCCCCTTCAAGTCAGTATTTAGTAGATGCACCTTTGGCTGCAATCCCAGCACTGAATCTGTGTGGATAAGTCTCAATCAGCCTTGTACATCTGCACACTGCAATTTTGCTCCATTCTTCTTTGCAAAACTGCTCAAGCTCTGTCAGGTTGCATGGGTATCGGGCATGAACAGCCCCCTTTCAAGTCCAGCCACAAATTCTCTACAAGATTGAGGTCTGGGCTTTGACTGGGCCACACCAGAACATTTACCTGGTTCTTTTTAAACCATTCCTGTGTAGCTTTTGCAGTATTTTTTGGATCATTGTCTTGCTGGAAAATAAATCTTCTCCCAAGCCATAGTTCTCTTGCAGACTGAATAAGATTGTCCCCCAGGATTTGGTGTATTTTGCAGCATTCACTCTGCCCTCTATCTTTGCAAGCCTTCCAGGGTCGGCTGCTGAGAAACATCCCCACAGCATGATGCTGCCACCACCATGCTTCACAGTGGGGATGGTGTGTTTTTGGTGATGTGCAGTGTTTGTTTTCTGCCAAAAATAACGTCTTGTCTGATGGCCAAAAACTCAATTTTGGTCTCATCAGACCAAAGAATCTTCTTCCACTTGACCATGGAGTCTTCCACATGCCTTTTGGCAGACTCTATTCGAGATCTAATATGAATTTTTCTTCAACAGTGGCTTTCTAATTGCCACTCTCCCATAAAACTTTGACCAGTGAAGAACCCGGGCAGCAGTTGCTGTATGCACAGTCTCTCCCATCTCAGCAGCTGAAGCTTGTAACTCCTTCAGAGTAGTCGTAGGGGTCTTGGTGGCTTCTCTCACTAGTTTCCCTACGTGCACGGTCACTCAGTTTACGAGGGCGGCCTGATCTAGGCAGATTCACACATGTGCCATATTCCTTCCATTTCTTGATGATTGATTTCACTGAACTCCGGGATGTTCAATGCCTTGGGAATTTTTGGTATCCATCCCTGAATTGTACTTTTCAATAACCCTTTCCCTGAGTTGCTTGGAGTGTTCTTCTGTCTTTATGGTGTTATGGTAGCCAGGAATACTGATCAACCAGTCTCTGGACCCTCCAGACACAGGTGTTTATACCTCAATCACATGAGACACACCCACATCACTCAGGTTATCTTCAATTCACTAATTGTGAGACTATTGGCACCAATTGGATGGACCTCTACTGAATTTGCCCATTAAATTTAAAAGGTGAATATTTATGCAAACAATTATATTTCTTTATATATTTTGTTTCATTGACATTACTTTGTAGAACTCTGTTTTCACTTTGACATTAAAGAGTTTTTTCCAATAAATTTTGTGTGAAAAAAGCCAAATTTTATTGACTATGATTGATTTATGAAAGCAATAAAAGGGTAAAACATCCAAGGGGGTGAATACTTATGATAGGCACTGTATATATATATACACACACATAAGTGTAATGATCTGTCTATATCGTGTATTGCTGAGGCATAAATACTCATGAAAGTGTGAGGATGATGGTGGCTTTTAGTGGCCGCCGCTGGTCCTGTTTCTCCTCTTTCCTCTTTGGGTCCTGCTCTCTAACTCTCCTCGCCTCCTCCATGCTGCTGGAATGACCATGACTCTCTGAGTCTGACCAGCTGAAATCAAAGACTAGTCTCTCATTATATATCATCCTTCCCATCCTATTAGGCTGAGAAACAGGATAATAGCCATTTTTATGATTACACTGATGGCACTGTAAAAAGACCCTGAATAAAGACAAGCACATTTAAATCTCAGATTTTATGGTTGCTTGTGGCTCCTCTTTAATTTGGCATCCAGTGACATTCATATGTGCGTAGTTAGTGGACAGCGTTTATTTTCAGAGTTAGTGGACAGTGTTTATTTCCAGAGTGAATGCATTATACCCACAGTGACTGGGGTAGGTGAGTGAGTAAAAAATTCATTTTAGTTGGCAGCCATTTTTATTAAAAATAAATATTCTCTTGACATATTTTAAAAAATTTAAATTGATATTTTCACTGTCAGTAAGCATAATTCAGAGTGGTGTGGAAGGCAGGCTGTGTAGTTATGTAAGAGCCGCTTATTCACAGTGTTTTGGATCACACAGAGCTGGTTTGCCAATTAAAGGACTGAGACTGTAATTGTCCACTTTCATTTGAGTTACACTTCGGAGAAATTATTCCTCCCACATATCCTTTTTGGGGGTAAATTGGCCTGTTGGTTGCATAGATAAACACGGCTGAGTGTCGGGGGGGGAGTGAGTCTGAGGCCTGAAGTATCCGCATTTCTAGCTGCACAATGGAGCTGTTCATTCACTGTAATGGAGGGACACTCGTACTGTCTGATAAAATAAATGAGACTGCATGCAGTATTGGCAAAGGCGCGGATGTAATTGACTCAGCGGTTATTGAATATGAACTGTGCATTGATTTGTTCCGCAGAGCCCAGAAATGGATGGGCTTGGTGTTGTGCGTGTGAACACAGACTCTCTGTCACCAGTCAGGCTTCACTCTCCATACATCGATAAATCTCTCTGTGTTTTTCCACACACTGCTGCTGCCCTTTACCACAAATCACACATTTCACCCCTACAGCACCAGCCAGTGTCAGCACACTACATTACATACAGTATGTTACAGGCAGTTAGCTGAGACTCTTATCCAGAGCGGAGCAGAGACAGGCTTAGGGATGGGGGTTGGAGTAACATCCTACAGGAGAGAAGAACAGTCAGACATGCAGAAGTGTTGATTAACTGGCAACCTGTTGATTAATCTGTAAAGGAATCTAAATAATGAAGTAATGGCTTAGTTGTTTAAGCCTTCCAAGCTACAGCTGTGTTGTCTAAGGATTTTTGCATTTGCATCATATTCTCTAAGAAATCAATGCTTTTTCCTGTGAAGATGATCTCTTTGAATGGTGTTAATTGGGGCATAATTTGACAGAATTAGAGCTCATTGTCTTCAGAAAACCTTCCTGCCTGCACCCGTCTCCCAAGAAGCATCAGCCACTGACTGTGCAGCTGAGCCTGTGGACATATGCAGGGACTGCGCAGCTGTAAATGTGGGGTACACAGTGAGTTAGCTGCAGTAAATGTGGGGTACACAGTGGGTTAGCTGCAGTAAATGTGGGGTACACAGTGAGTTAGCTGCAGTAAATGTTGGGTACACAGTGGGTTTGATGCTGTACACAGTGGGTTAAAGTGAATTGGGTACACAGTGAGTTAGCTGCAGTAAAGTACACAGTGGGTTAGCTGTAGTGAATGTTGGGTACACAGTGGGTTAGATGCAGTGAATGTGGGGTACACAGTGGGTTAGATGCAGTGAATGTGGGGTACACAGTGAGTTAGCTGCAGTAAATGTGGGGTACACAGTGGGTTAGCTGTAGTGAATGTTGGGTATACAGTGGGTTAGATGCAGTGAATGTGGGGTGCACAGTGGGTTAGATGCAGTGAATGTGGGGTACACAGTGAGTTAGCTGCAGTAAATGTGGGGTACACAGTGAGTTAGCTGCAGTAAATGTTGGGTACACAGTGAGTTAGCTGCAGTAAATGTGGGGTACACAGTTGGTTAGATGCAGTGAATGTGGGGTACACAGTTGGTTAGATGCAGTAAATGTGGGGTACACAGTGAGTTAGCTGCAGTAAATGTGGGGTACACAGTGGGTTAGCTGCAGTAAATGTTGGGTACACAGTGGGTTAGCTGCAGTGAATGTGGGGTACACAGTGGGTTAGCTACAATAAATGTTGGGTACACCATGGGAAGGAGGCCTACAGCGCTGACTCAGCACCCACAGCTGCTGGTTCCAGACAGACAGACGGACAGGGAGAGAAGAGGGTTTCAGCCTTTGTCAGGTTACTCCGCTCCACATCTTCTACATTCTCACAGCGTTACATCTAACTAGCCTGACAATAAATACCTACAGTTTTAAGGTGAAGGTAAAAAATGTGTTCATTTATGTATTTGTTTGTTTATCATTTTATTTTCACATCCTTTCACAAAATGGACTCAGTGGGCAGAATAAATATGGACTGGCCTGACTGCTCCTGGCCATCCATCACTCTGAGATGTTATTCCGCGCTCCACTGCCACACAGGCCTGTCTGCCGCCCTTTTCCCCGATACGCCACTGATTTCTGTTCTAATGAGGCAGCGGTACCGTTTCCTGCCATTTGAGGCCCAGCCATTCGTGCTGGCGTGGGCCTGATTCTCTGGGTTACTCTGCGCTCTGCAGTGGGTTACTCTGTGGCGGTTAGTCTGTGGGTGGTTGCTCTGTGGGGGATTACTCTGTGGTGAGCTACAGTGTGGCAGGTTACTCTGTGCTCTGTTTCAGGTTACTCTGTGGCAGGTTGCTCTGTGGTGGGTTACTCTGTGGCAGGTTGCTCTGTGTTCTGTGGCAGGTTACTCTGTGGCTGGTAACTCTGCGCTCTGTGGCAGGTTACTCTGTGATAGGTTACTCTGTGGTGAGTTACTCTCCACTCTGTGGCAGGTTACTCTGTGGTAGGTTACTCTATGGAGGGTAACTGTGGTCTGTTGCAGGTTACTGTGTGGCAGGTTACTCCACAGCGGGAGGCAGGTCTGCGCTGTACGGCAGCTTTGACAGCGCTCTGAGAGAGCAGCCCCTTTTCTCTCTCACCTTCAAAAAACCGAATCGCAAACGCCACTTCCCTCATTTAAACTTTTACAAACTTGCTCTACGAACTCCGCAAAAGTAGGGTGACCACTCCACCAATGACCCTGTTCAGCTGATTTAATAATAAATGAATAATAAATAAGTCATAATAATAAACATTTTTAAAAAGTCAGCGAAATCTTGGTTCAGCTGGTTTAACAAATTCATTCCTTTGGTCACAGGCTCCACCAATCAGCATGTTCGGCCCGGGTCAGGCCCATTTCCTCCCGGCTCGCGTCCCGTTGATCCCGGGGGGAACAGGAGGGCAGAGGGCTCCATCAGAATGGGAAGAGTGAAACACATTTATCTCTGTTTATTATTAGATATGAGCAGAACCCCATGCCTTTCAGTAAGCCCCGCGCTTTTCTCCCAGTTCAGTTCCGACCACATCTTCAGCCATCTTTTTCCATTTCTGTTATTACAGTACATTTGGTCTGCACTCACAGAAATATGAATATTTGATGCAAGGATTGGGCAAATGCTGGGAGAGAATTTCTGCTTCTATTTGTGTAATGATGTGTTTTTCCAATGAAGCAGAAATCAGAGAAAGAGAACTCTGACTGAACCAGAGCTCTGGAAACGCGGTGACCTGCTCTCGCCTGAATCATTTACAAACTGGTGGTTTTATGGAGACAGACTGAGGACTCTGTGAAAATGATGGTTTGGGTTTATATGCTGGTACTTAAGATCAGAGGGGCCTGCTACAACGCACAAGAACTTTTATCACACAAGGGTTACATCGCACTGGGACCAACTTATGTACAACATGAAATACCTGAGGCAGAATCAGAGGAAAACTCAATGGCGAGAGATGCCTTTTCGTTCTGAATGTAGGAAAGCACACACACACAGTATCGGAAACCAAAGAGGGAATTACAGCAGGATGTCTGCTCTGAGCTGTGATGGGGAATGAGATAATGAGATGGTAAAACAGGTGGGAGGAACAGCTGTCCGTCTCTCCATCACAGGCGGTAGGCGGCCAGCTGTCCATCTCTCCGCAGAACAGATGATTCTGAAAGAAACATGGCTGAAATGCTCAGCTGAGATGGGCAGAGAAAAGTAGAGTCATTCTGAGCCATGCTCATCCCTACACCCATACAGCAAGCAGAGGAGAAGCCTTCTCAAATCCTCCAAAGCCTGTTTCACATTTATAACAGAGTATAAAGAAGGCGAAAACAAAGGAATGTTTTAGTGGCGAGGCCATATTTGATGTCTGTGTTTCTTTGGAAACAAAGGCATCTTTGGTGTCTGTGTTTCTCTGTATTTTCTCCTCACTCAAAGTGATTTAATTTGACTTGATTTTATCAGAAAGTCTTAAAGAATCCTGCTGTGTGAGATGGACGGCAACAATTTTTTAGAATGGAGATGGGCAATAGCCAATGAGAGCAGAGCAACTAAAGAAGGCAAACACCTGGTATTTGAAATAGGCAACATAAGCAATTATGGAAAGGGAATGGCCAAGTGTCTGTACAACAGTTCTGACAAGAAGCGCAACTGCAACTGACTGTCAGTCAGATGAGGAAAGCAGCTCACTAGCTTTATATGATGTGTGTATCTGTGTGTGAGTTTTGAAGAATGAGAAAGAGATTGTTTAGCTCTCATAGACTAGCTAGCTTGCATAATCAATTACTGGGTGTGTTTCATTGTGTGTGGTTGTGATTGTGGTGGCATAATTTAAGCCTGACTATATCATGTTTTTTGACTGAAGTAGTAGACTTTTGGGCTTTGACAGGGAGCAATCAGAGTTGTTTGTGAGAGCACAGAAGAAAGGAGGATATTTGTGTCTGCTTACGTCTCTCCAGCAAAACCCATTCACCATGGTGATGCAGAGTTGGGTTGCCATGGCAATGCGGAGGATGGCGGTATAGCTCGACACGGGGCACTTGATCGGTCTTAACCATGCGAGGACAATAAACCAGAAGACCCTCTGCAAATATGCTTCCTGGGATAGGAACTGCTGGGAAAATGCACGCACTTAAAATTCATTATCCCTCGTCACCGCTCTCCAGCGTACACTCACCTGCCTCCGCCCACGGGCTGACTGACCAGACCACAGAACAGCGCTCTAATGAACACTGATCTCATTAAAAGATACAACTCAAATGCAAGTTGAGGGAGAAAGAGAGAGAAGGAAAAAGCAAAAACAAGCAAGACAAAAACAAGCTGAGTGGTAAGGATCCTTGTGCTTGCTGTGAGAATAGTTGCGGCTCCCCTCTCCTGGTTTCTGATGACCGCACTGATCCCGTCTTCTACGGCCTCACATGGGCCATGCCAGCCTGGTTTCATGCTCATGGGTCGGGTGCAAAATCTGGTCACGGGTAAACACTCGAGCATCACTCTGGGGTGAGTTTAGATGCTGTTTCTGAGGTCTGCTGTTATCCTCATTACTGATTTGTTTGGTTAATTTAGGGTGCAGAGGGGCAGGCTTGGCCTGCGGGCCGTATGTTGGGGACCCAGCTCTGATGATGCTCCTCGGGCTGAAGCGGGACCCTGCCTGGCGCAGGGTGCCTCAGTGCTGCAGTGCTGTGCTGTTTTACATTCTCACTGAAAGCCTGGCTCAGGGTAATCACAGCCCTTCCTCCCTGCACACTGAGACTGAGTCATGAGGAAAATGTACAACATCAAACACACTCTGGGTGGTTATGCCTGAAATTCCTACATCTCTGGGGAAATGTTAAACGAATAACCACTCGTGTGACTAATTACAAAAAGAAGCGCATGTTCATAAAAGAACATATATAATATTATTAATATTAATCTGAGGATGGATTGTGTAATTGTCATTTGTAAGGCTGCGTATGAATGCACCCTTGAGTGTGTGTCTGTCCGTCTTTCCCCCAGGGTGAGTCTGTCCGTCCTTCCCTCAGTGTGAGTCGGTCGCCCAACACTGTAACAGGTGTTCCTCCTTTGATACCACACAAACAGAATTAAACTTTGATTTTGAGTCCCCGGCGCCCCCAGTTCAAACAGAAATATATAAGCGTGGCCTTCACACCTTTTCTCAAGTGATGAAAAGGAAGCAAAAGAGCAGTGTGGGTTTGCAGTCTCATATTTCCTGCTGCAGCTTACAGATGATGTGGAGCTGGAGGGTCTGGCAGCGGAGTGGGAGATTGATGTCTGACAGAACTACCGCGTTTCAGCCCCCGAGCTGCAGAGCTCTGTAACGCGATAGCATGGGGGAGATGGAAAAAAAAATACTCTAAAACATCTTAAAAATTCATGCCGCAAATTCTGCTTCAGTATTTCAGTGTCAAACTCAGAGTATTTAAAACATGGCGGGGCTAATGAGGAGTGACACACTCTGTGTGTGCGTTTTTTCTGGGGGAGCTGCATTTAGCCTTGCATGCTGGAGCAATATTCCCCTGCTTTGGCGTTGCCTGTCAGCACCCCCCTACCCCCCCGCTATTCGCTAGCACCCAGAGTCCTTCGCTTGTCAACAGGACAACACTTGAGCCTAATGGAACATTAGAGTGTGTTTTTCATTACTCTGTGAGTGGCCTTTGAAGACACAGGATGGAACGGGAAAAAAAGCCAAAGAGCGGGCAGTCCTCTGGAAGGTGATCAAAGCCAAGCGTGAGCGGAGCCCCTCGCCCGTCTCTCAGCCGCCTGGCCACATTCGCTTGCTAGCTGCGGGCACGTATGTGTGTGTTACATGCAGGTCTCTGAGATTACCTCGCCCTGAGATACAGGCTGACTGATATAAGCCAGAGTGCTTCTTAACAAGGGTCAGTCAACACAAAACAACCAATGCAAGCGCCCAGAGAGGGAAACACAGCTGTCCTCTGAACTGGCTCAGCCATCCGCAAAAGAAAAAAAAAACAGATCTGTATTTCCAAAACTGTAACCACAGACGGTATTTCTCACTCCAGTTAATGGTGTGGTTTTCTCCATCTCTTCTACATACAGAAAGACGCTTAAGAAATTTTCTGATGAAATTTGCAAACTATCATAAAAAATATTACGGTCATATAATTTTCCACTCATATTGGTGAGCATAAATCATTTTTAATGAGTCACATCAGCCAAGTTATGGGGAATGTGTTAAAAAGAGCCGCAGCTCCCCTGCTTTTGTTGCAGACACAGCTGTTGAAATTGTATCCTGTGATTGGGCGACACCGACACAGGACACCATGGCCAGCTCTGTAATAGGGCAGAAGTCAGAAAATCATAGAAAACTCTTCAACTGGACAGCACCGATGGAAAAAACTTCAGTCTTTACAGTGCGCCCATACTGTTCCTTACATACTTCGTCACTCTCACCAGCTTGCAGAAACTCAGAAGAGCAGAAACTTATGGTCATTTGTGAATAATGAATTAGGGACATTCCAAGGCTGTCATTCTGCCAGACGGGTATCTGCTATGTCAATTCAGGCTAGCAGCACTCCATTTCAGCTGTGCTAAAATAGTTGTTTAAAATGTTTTATTTTCTCTAGGACAAGGAAGCAGTTCAACTGTGGTGAAGATCAGACCTTCTTTCCATATATACGCCTTTGCTTTTTAATTATAGCCTTGGTTTATTTATAGATTTTCTACCGAAGGACAGCATAAAAGAGCAAAAAGAACAGTTAAACACCTTCAGCCTCAAACTGGCTGAACACCATGGAACAGGCCCAGTCAACATTTGTCATCAATCTATTAGCATTGTTTTCTTTTTTTAACAAGGAAGTTTTTCCTTTTTTCTTGTAAACACAGTTAAGTAGGGTGAATGTGGTGATGGCTGAGCTCACCTTATAGAGCCCAGAGTTAAACACAGTCAGGTACCTTATAGAGCCCAGAGCTAAACACAGTCAGGTACCTTATAGAGCCCAGAGTTAAACACAGTCAGGTACCTTAAAGAGCCCAGAGTTAAAACAGTCAGGTACCTTAAGAGCCCAGAGTTAAACAGTCAGGTACCTTATAGAGCCCAGAGTTAAACACAGTCAGGTACCTTATAGAGCCCAGAGTTAAACACAGTCAGGTACCTAAAAGAGCCCAGAGTTAAACACAGTCAGGTACCTTATAGAGCCCAGAGTTAAACACAGTCAGGTACCTTATAGAGCCCAGAGTTAAACACAGTCAGGTACCTTATAGAGCCCAGAGCTAAACACAGTCAGGTACCTTAAAGAGCCCAGAGTTAAACACAGTCAGGTACCTTATAGAGCCCAGAGTTAAACACAGTCAGGTACCTTATAGAGCCCAGAGTTAAACACAGTCAGGTACCTTATAGAGCCCAGAGTTAAACACAGTCAGGTACCTTAAAGAGCCCAGAGTTAAACACAGTCAGGTACCTTATAGAGCCCAGAGTTAAACACAGTCAGGTACCTTAAAGAGCCCAGAGTTAAACACAGTCAGGTACCTTATAGAGCCCAGAGTTAAACAGTGTGGTACCTTAAAGAGCCCAGAATTAAACACAGTCAGGTACCTTATAGAGCCCAGAGCTAAACACAGTCAGGTACCTTATAGAGCCCAGAGTTAAATACAGTCAGGTACCTTATAGAGCCCAGAGTTAAACACAGTCAGGTACCTTAAGAGCCCAGAGTTAAACAGTCAGGTACCTTAAAGAGCCCAGAATTAAACACAGTCAGGTACCTTATAGAGCCCAGAGTTAAACAGTCAGGTACCTTATAGAGCCCAGAGTTAAATACAGTCAGGTACCTTATAGAGCCCAGAGTTAAACACAGTCAGGTACCTTATAGAGCCCAGAGTTAAACAGTGTGGTACCTTAAAGAGCCCAGAATTAAACACAGTCAGGTACCTTATAGAGCCCAGAGCTAAACACAGTCAGGTACCTTATAGAGCCCAGAGTTAAATACAGTCAGGTACCTTATAGAGCCCAGAGTTAAACACAGTCAGGTACCTTATAGAGCCCAGAGTTAAACAGTCAGGTACCTTAAAGAGCCCAGAGTTAAACACAGTCAGGTACCTTAAAGAGCCCAGAGTTAAACACAGTCAGGTACCTTATAGAGCCCAGAGCTAAACACAGTCAGGTACCTTATAGAGCCCAGAGTTAAACACAGTCAGGTACCTTATAGAGCCCAGAGTTAAACACAGTCAGATACTGCGGCCTACTTTGTGTGAGACGGCTGATGACATGGTGAAGGGGTGGGCCGCTGAAATACTAAAAAAAATTCAATGCTGTGCAATATATGCATACAAAATACACAGTGTTTCCTGTCAGAACCGCATCATGCATTTTATGAATGAAAATGGCTCCGGAGTCTTTCAGTAACCGTTGGAAAAAGAGCTGAATAAATGATCAGTGTGATCACACAGTCATAATCGTGAGTAAGTGTCGCCGGCAGTACAATTCACTGCTGCTCTTTTATAGCAGGAAGCGGGGCCCTTGTCCGTGTGTCCTTGTGCGCTTTGTGCCTTTGTGTAAGAGAGGCCATTGTTGATATGCGAGCAGGAGAGGAGCACAATACTGGCTGCAGCAGCTGCATTGTTCAGCGTGCGTCTTTCAGGCTGAAGCTCTGCAGAGCTCTGAGAAAGGCATGCCAGGACTGCTCAGCTTCAGCCACACAATCAACCTGAGTGCTCCTCCGCCAGCTGCGCAGGAAGGAGGGAGAGCAGCACTGCAGCTGCGCAGGAAGGAGGGAGAGCAGCACTGCAGCTGCACAGGGAAGAGGGAGAGCAGCATTGCAGCTGCGCAGGAAGGAGGGAGAGCAGCACTGCAGCTGCGCAGGGAAGAGGGAGAGCAGCACTGCAGCTGCGCAGGAAGGAGGGAGAGCAGCACTGCAGCTGCGCAGGAAGGAGGGAGAGCAGCACTGCAGCTGCGCAGGAAGGAGGGAGAGCAGCACTTCAGCTGCGCAGGAAGGAGGGAGAGCAGCACTGCAGCTGCGGAGGGAATTCTGATTGACCTGTTGCAGTTTGCTTCGATGCTGATTGGGTTATTGTGAGAATATTTCCTGATATGCCTGTGTGCGTAAGTATCTATGTGTGATATTCTGACACTATGTTCTACTGCTACAATGACATAATTGAGCCTTTGAAGGGTGCCTTTGTTATTGTGCAGCTTGGATCACAATAGTTTTCATTGTGAGTAAAAACTGTCTGATCCAATAACAGCTGAGCTAATTACTGAACTCTAGTGCTTTATTAAATATGAAGCATCGCATGATAAAGACTGACACAGCTCAGATAATTTGATCAGACAATAAATATAAATTATCACTAAATGAATAGCACAGAAATGCACACTGGAGGTACACGGCCTTCGTGACTCTGTTATAGAGATGAATGGCTCTGGCTGAATTCATGCAAACACATTTAGGCCAGAATTCAACCAAAATTTTTCCTTAACATATTATTGGACAAAAGTGCTTTGCTTTTCTACAAGAGCAGTTTGGTGATGGGTCCTGCAGGTGTCTTGTGCAGTAAAGAACATTAGAACACACGTCCCATGAGAACATGCCCCCCATTCAGAACAGGCATCCCATTAGAACATGCCCCCCATTCAGAACAGGCATCCCATTAGAACATGCCCCCCATTCAGAACAGGCATCCCATTAGAACATGCCCCCCATTAGAACACGCATCCCATTAGAACATGCCCCCCATTAGAACACGCATCCCATTAGAACATGCCCCCATTAGAACACACATCCCATCAGAACATGCCCCCCATTAGAACACGCATCCCATTAGAACAGGCATCCCATTAGAACATGCCCCCTGTTAGAACACACATCGCATTAGAACATGCCCTCCATTAGAACACACATCCCATCAGAACATGCCCCCCATTAGAACACGCATCCCATTAGAACACGCATTCCATTAGAACATGCCCCCGTTAGAACACGCATTCCATTAGAACATGCCCTCCGTTAGAACACACGTCCCATTAGAACATGCCCCCCGTTAGAACATGCATCACATTAGAACATGCCCTCTGTTAGCCAGTGACCAAAACTTAAACCTGACTTAATCTGTGATGACTAACATTATCGTTTTAGCAGGAACTACGTGTTCAGTTAGTGTTCAGTACAAATAGCCAGCTTGTTAGTATAGCGATTTCTCTAGCCAGTTTTACATTGCAAACAGTAACTGGAGTTAACAACGAATTTAAAATTAACAAAATAAAACAAAATTCCATTTTAATATTCTGGTCAATTATAGATTTATTTGGCAAATACCAATATGATTGTCAGAATGTATTACAGCTAGGCGGCTCAATGAAGTCATCAGGAGAGGGATAATGTGTAGGAGATCTGAAGTTCAGCAGTTTTTGGGTTGGGAAAAAGTAGGAAAGAGCAGTTTGGTAAGTTAAGTTTCATTATTTGCTAAACTGTGTTGGTGTTAGTGCAAATCAACACTTGAATTTAATTGTACACCACAGATATTGATTGAAAAACCCACCTTAGTTCCTTGCAATTCAATACAAAACCTTACATCACAACACACATTTTCTCTGAGTATTTTCAGTTAACTGGAGGCAAGCCAATGTGCTGTGGAACATGTCACCCCCAGCTAGTGCAGTAATGAAATGGATACAGGCTATCAGAGCTTTTAAACAGCAGTTATTATATATTTAAACATATTTGGTTAAGTCAAACAGTGTGTGTGTGTGTGTGTGTGTGTGTGTGTGTGTGTGTGTGTGTGTGTGTGTGTGTGTGTGTGTGTGTGTGTGTGTGTGTGTGTGTGTGTGTGTGTGTGTGTGTGTGTGTGTGTGTGTGTGTGTGTGTGTGTGTGTGTGTGTGTGTGTGTGTGTGTGTTAAACACAGTTATGTTTGAAAAGCCATGTCTATGGACACTGATTAATTGTTCCCTTTGCTTTTACTGTTGAGTGATGAAGCTGTTGCGTGATAAGGCCCAGAGGATATAAACTCACACACACACACTGCAGAAAGCACGTCTATCTCACACACACACTGCAGAAAGCACGTCTAGAGTAAAATGACACTGTGCATAATGCGGGATATTTGCCGAAGCAGTTCAGGTTGCCACGTGCCTGCCTGGTGACACAACGGCTGATTTTACTGATGAAAGGGAACTTTCTCCCCAAGCATAAACTGTCAGCGAGCTGCCCCTTCTCCCACCTGCCCTTCCTCCTACCTCGCCCTTCTCCTACCTGCCCCTTCTCCCACCTGCCCTTTCTCCTACCTCTCGCCCTTCTCCTACCTGCCCCTTCTCCCACCTGCCCTTTCTCCTACCTCTCGCCCTTCTCCTACCTGCCCCTTCTCCCACCTGCCCTTTCTCCTACCTCTCGCCCTTCTCCTACCTGCCCCTTCTCCCACCTGCCCTTTCTCCTACCTCTCGCCCTTCTCCTACCTGCTCCTTCTCCTACCTGCCCTTCTCCTACCTGCCCCTTCTTCTACCTGTTTTACCAGTGCAGTCCTGTTTGGGCTTTTAGAGACTTTGGACGGGCAAATTGATGTCATCTCTGTGTTTTTCTGTGTGTCTCATGTGTGTCTCATGTGTGTCTCATGTGATTCTAGTGCGTCTTTTCACTCTGTGCTGTAGGGTTCAGGTCCCTCGCATTGCTAACTGGCGGTTGTTCTGCCATTCTTCGTCTTTCATACATATTAAGACAGCTGTTCCACTCGTTTGACCTCTCACCTGTATGGGAGGTGCATTCTTTAAAAATCCTCAATCGACAGCATGAACTATGAAAAGATCACATGGTCCATAACCCTCCACGTCTGAGTTCTGATTGAAAAGCTTTGAGTGTTGAATTATTGAGGGACTTCAGAGAAAAACATGTTTATATTTCCTCTCTCATTATGTACCTCTGAGATGAGCATCCTTTTTAAAACATATCTGTGAGGTTCTTCCTGGCAAACACTGTTTGTTTCTCCTGTACAGCAAAGTGCAAAGACAAAGAGATTTGTTCTTTCTTTCTTTTCAAGCCACTGTTTGCCCTGCGGCGATAAAACAGAAAACATTCTCAACGCTTGTTACAGTTTCCATTTGGAGAATGAATAATTATTCATGAAACATAAACCCGCTGTATTGTTTCTCTAGTTTGCAAGATCGACTCTCTTGTAAGGTGTCTAGAAAAAAAGGGTCAAGTTTGTTTTATCTCTTGATTGAGTGAGCAACATATATTACAGCGGCAGTAGTCAGGCTGATTGTACACAGATAGCTGTCATGGAGAATGTGTTCTCAAATGATTACTTGCTGTGAAATCCTGCCTCAAAGCAACTTTGTGCTTGAATCTTTGCAAATAATCCTTTGAAAGCAGGAAAGAGAAACAGTAAGGGCTTATCAGGAGGTGCTCTGAAAGCGGTGATAAATTTAAAGGAGACGCACGCGGATCACAGACGGTAGCTAAAAAACGTCCCTGACCTCAGCAGCACGTGACAGAATGAGCCAAGATGGCGACCTCACAGCACAGCGTCTCTCAGGGATTTGCTGATATATCGCCACTTTCACAAACAGGAAGAAATTTGGGGAAAGTGTAAAATCATTAGTTATCCATTAGCAGGGACTGGGCTGAGGAAAACAGCTGGGGTTTAGTGACGGGCTGGGTGGGAGACTGCCCTCTTACCCTGCAGCACAGAACTTCATTGCTTCATTTACTTCAGAAAATATACATTGGTCTGTCCTCGCCGGTGGTGGAAGTGTCAGCAGAGTAATGCATGATAAAGTGGATGTTCCACCATTTCATTTTAAACACAAACCAATCGCCTGGCATTTGTCAACATTTATCCTGAACTTTGACTCCTAAATATTTGTGTTTGGTTTTTTACTATTACTATTTTGGTTTGCTTCCTCGCAAACTTGATGAACTTTATGGTAACTGTTCACAAATAAACTCACAAATAAAATGTTTTTCTGGGAATGAAAACTATGAACTTGCATTAATGTGCAGTTCCGGGAGTTATGTTTATTGAATCTGAGCCAGTATTACCATTCTGCAAAGCTTCCATAAATAATAAAGATGGATAGTGAAATAATAGTATCAGTTTAAATGGCCGTGTTTCTGAAGGCTCCAGTATAAATGATGTAAATGTTAGAGCTGAATTATTTACTGATTTGCCCTGGTTTTGGTGCTTTGAGGATGGGGTCCCGCCCGGTGGTGAAGTAGCTGCATTCGGGCTGCCGTGCTCCTGCTAACACATACTTGTGTCATAGCTTGCCAGGTCATTAATGTTTCATCCAGGTGACATTTAAAAAGTACTCCCTGCCTTTTTTAGCAAGTGCACTGCAAATCCAACATGAAAAGGGGGATTGTGGGGGCTGTGTTGAGAGTGACTGTGTGCGTCACCCCGCTCCTGAGCATGTGACTGAGACGCAGAGAGGGTCCTGCACCCGTTGGACCCCGAAACGGCCCCGTTTTCTCACCCTGCCAGGGAAAAGGCACTCTACTGCTCCAAACGACAAACCCCCACACACACACACACACACACACACACGCACACACAGGAAAACACTCTTTGTTCTGTTCTACTTTTGATCCTTTACTTACCCAGGAAAACACCAGTAAGATATGACATCTATTTGAGTGACAGTTTAAAACAATTACATCACAACAGCCACTGGAATTCATTAACATGTTCAAAGTAATGTTTTAATCTTTTGATGTTGGTTTTTTCTTCATGAGACCAAACAATGTCCAAAGCATTTGGAAAACAGTCTGTAACTGGCTTGAATCGGATCTATGTTGTCAATATTTTTAAATAACAATGATAAATTAATTAATACATTTAAATAAATACAAGAACACTCATAAAATTCTAATCTTGATACTTTCACATAGAATACTAAAGCCGTCCTGATCATGAGATGTAATGTCCACAGTTTACTATACTGATTTGACCAACTTGATTTTTCTCAAAACACATTTCCATATGAGCCAGTTTTAAGAATATATGCATGTCACCCTGTAAACACAGCAGTTTGGGAAGTTATTGTGCAGAGGAAGTGGAGTTTGCAGTAACTATTAAATTTTTAATACTAAAAATTTATAATAGTAAAAAACTATTGAGAAGCACAGAAACCCAATCTCCTCACTGAGACCTCCACAAATGGAACTTGTGTGACATTAATTCGTCTGAGACTCATTTTTACTTAATGGCAGCTGCTTCATTGGTGTTTAGAGGGAGTCAGGATTATTACTCCATAATGAGGCTTCCATGGCATTTGTGTTCTAATGAGGTGTGAACTCTTATCAAAGAACAGACGGGAGACGGCCAGCGAAGGACAGTTCAGTCTTTAGTGTGACGATGACAGAGCTGCCTGTCTGTAGAGGGCAGAGGGGCTGCACACACACACACACACACACACACACACACACACAAGAACATTAACTCTACTGTGAAATTCATTTCATCAGCGCCATCCACTCCAGTGTTAATGTCCCTGTAAAACAGTAAGAGCTGGAGTTAATCAGACACATTTTAGTGCCTTTAAGGGAAAAAGCAATTCCATCCAGCCAGACTTCACATAGCAACAGGACGGATTTTCTTTGATGTGCTATATTTTATTTGAGATAAGCAATTGTGTCCTTTAAAGCATCATATTTTGATATTAAAATAGAATAATATATTCCCTTAAAAGGCTTTGTTTGTTTTGATTCCATTGTGTGTGTTTTTAAACAGAGCCAGCCTGCGTGATGGCATCCAGCCTCAAGTCTGTGTGCCGTCATGACGTGTTTTCCTGGGAAAGGTAATGAATGGTGTATGGTCTCAGAGTGTATTTCCAGGTATGGGTAATGAAAAGCACATTTTCACAGGAACAGGAGCAATGATGAGTATCGATATCATGATATATATTTTTATTCAGGTCTCTGGAGCAGAGCGAAGCATGGGTACAGAGTGATGGATGGCTCCGTTTTGCGTCTGGGAGGTGATGGTCCTGCTTCATTAGCTGACAGTAAATCCGCTCAATGGGAAACATGGAGATGATGCACTTTCCTTTTCGACAAATGAGCAGAGATGGAGACTGGAGTGCCCGCTCTGCCATCTGATTTGTGGGCTTGCTCTGGAATCTAATTGGTTGTTTCACTCTGGATGTTCAGTTTAGTCACATTTTCATTCAGTTGGGTGTCCGATGTACATTTCTGCTGCAGCTAATGCTTGCGCAATGACGAGCACCAGAGTGTATGAGAACCAAAGAGATACACGCATAACTAAAATATGTAACTACAGTACAGTGACAGAGCTTAGATAGAGGGGAAACTGAGCTTATTACCTTCATTAAAATGGCAAACCCATCCATGAAAAGGTGAATGGGCTGGGCACACTCCCACAGTGCTGAGTACTGTTGGGTACTCCTGGGGCACTTAGTGTATTTACACCCCAGAAATGTGCTTTCGGGGTTCAGAGAGACTGTGAGAAATTCAGGATAGAGGATCCCTCCTGGGATGACAGGTGGAAGTTAAAGATTATGGATGGTGATTATGTGGTCTAGAGTGGGGTTAGGAAGAGAGAGCTGCATAGCAGCCAGACTGATGGAGCATGAAGGGCAGCAGTGACATGAAGCCGTCAGGCCCTTTTTAATTCATTTACTTCCTTTTTATTTTAAATATTATATTACTACCTGCTCCTTCTCCTACCTGCCCCTTCTCCTACCCCTTCTAGGAGAAGGGGCAGGGTCGTGAGCAGGGTCAGGCTGGTGAGCAGGGTCGTGAGCAGGGTCAGGCTCGTGAGCAGGGTCAGGCTGGTGAGCAGGGTCATGAGCAGGGTCAGGCTGGTGAGCAGGGTCGTGAGCAGAATCAGGCTGGTGAGCAGGGTTGTGAGCAGGTCAGGCTGGTGAGCAGGGTTGTGAGCAGGATCAGGATGGACTGATTTCTTTTTCTCCAATCTGAAGCAATTTGCTGCTTTGCAACAAGAGAGGAACAGAGCAGAGTTTTAGCAGGAGTCAGGGTGCTCATCAGGATCTGGAAGCGCAGGTTCCTCTGGTCCTGAGCCTAAAGCACATGAGCCCAGAGCAGACCCGTCTCATCACAGGGCCGCAGGCTGACCACCCGTGGGGGGGGACTGGGCCTGAATTACGGCAGGGTGCAGGGACTGCTGGGAGAGAAATAAACCATTCCACCCAGCGGTGGCGTTCTGGGGGTATCCTGAGATATGGCCGCTGACCCAGCGGTGACCTGGCATGCCCGCAGGGCTGAAGCGAAACAGAACACCATCCCAGCCATGGCTCAGCCTGGGAGAACCGGCCCGGCCCAGAGGATAAGTTACGGCAGGAGAGCTGAAATCTGCACGACACTTAATCCCGTGATGTATGAGAGTACATTAACAGCTCTGAGTAAGGAGGGAGGGAGAGAGGGAGGGAAGGAGAGAGGGAAAGGGAGGGAGAGGGGAGGGAAGGAGAGAGGGAAAGGGAGGAAGAGAGGGAGGGAAGGAGATCCTGTGATGTATGAGAGCACATTAACAGCTCTGAGTATGGAGGGAGGAAGAGAGGGAGGGAAGGAGATCCTGTGATGTATGAGAGCACATTAACAGCTCTGAGTATGGAGGGAGGAAGAGAGGGAGGGAAGGAGAGAGGGAAAGGGAGGAAGAGAGGGAGGGAAGGAGAGGGAGGGAGGAAGAGAGGGAAGGGAGGGAGGAAGAGAGGGAGGGAGGAAGAGAGGGAGGAGGAGGAGAGAGGGAGGGAAGGGAGGAAGAGGGAGGGAGGAGAGAGGGAGGGAGGGAGGAGAGAAGGAGAGAGGGAAAGAGAGGGAGAGGAGGAGGGAGGGAAGGAAGGAGAGAGGGAAAGGGAGGAAGAGAGGGAGGAGGAGAGGGAGGGAAGGAGAGAGGGAAAGGGAGGAAGAGAGGGAGGAGGAGAGGGAGGGAAGGAGAGAGGGAAAAGAGGGATGTAGAGAGCGAGAGGAAGAGATCATATATTTAAAGCATATTGAATTGAAGGAAGGAGAGAGGGATTAGAGAATTGAATGACTGATAAGGAGAGGAGATGCTGGATAAATAAAGGTAGCCGTCTGCTCTAAGAGAAGATTGGCTTTGCAGTGTGACAGAAAACGCTTTCAGAGGGAGAAGCACTAGCAAAGAGCACGGATCACTCAAAGGGTGGAGGGGAATGACCTCTGTAAAAGTTAGAAATAAACACTCAAGCCTCAGATTAATATCGTCATTTTCCCTGTTTGTTTTCATAGTGTGATGTGTATTTTTAATGCGCAGTGCGTCTCATCAGCCCAAACCTTTTCTGTACAGCTTCTCTTCCATGATGTATTATGAAAGGGGTTGAATCAAACCTCCGTATAATTGTACATGCAAAACCACTCTCTTTTCAATCATTTTTGCTTTTTAAAGTAGTCATGCTTGCCATTCATGTCTTTTTTTATTTTAATTACTCATCAATATTAACGACTAAAACACTTTTGGGAGTGTAATCCACTCAACCTGCTCTCCAGCTCAGACCTGAGAATCCTCAACAAAACATGTTTCTCACAAAAATGTCTGATTGAAAGGCATGGTTATTCTAAAACAGCCAGCAATCCTTACCACAGCAGAAACCATGCTGAAGTCTTCCAAATAAATTATTATGTTTTCCTAGGAGTCATTTTGAGTTACAGCATTTTACCAAATGTGGTGTAAAGAAAAACCCTCAATGCAGGAGACGTTAAAAATGTGGATGTTTTAACAGTTAGTGCTGACTGCTGGACAGTTTCAGATGCAGGGGAGGAGAACAATAAATGGAACATTTAAAAGACAGCAGAGCGTTAAACAAAGAGGAGAGCGTTAAATGAAGTATCTTTCACATTCACTCTTTTTTTTTTACTACTTTTTTTCCCTCTGCCCAGCCTTTTATTTGCATATGTAACAGGGGCAAACAGGTTGATGAATATTCACCAAAGTTGTAGTTACTATATTCTTGTTTTAAAACGTTACGCTTGATTTACAAATCAACCTTTTGTACTTTTACTTTGTTTTGCGCTTTTATTTTGATATCCCGTTTTTATCTCACATCAAGTCAGCGTACTTCCTTCCGTCGCTTTACCTCTGATGAGAAAGAGGTTGCAGGCGGCTTTGAACGCCCATGGATAAATTAGTTGAAATGTTGTGAAAATACAATCATTTCAACATACAACAGTAGTATGTACATTTTGATGTGGTTAAGTGTTGTTTAGTAATGTGACATCGCTGTTGTTATCCGTTTTTGTGTAGTAGTGTAGTTCAGGGGGAAAATCGCCGATCGACTAGCTGGTTTAGCTAGCTGGATAGTTTTAGTATGCAGCCATGTGTCTCGGAGAAGCTCGTATAGCAGAGCTTTTTTAGATTATGTTTTGCCCAGTTTGCTAAGGGTTAGGGAGCTGAGAAACCTGAGGCTGTCTTCATTTATATTTATTTTGTGTTTCAACAGGTATTAGGATTTCGTCTGCAACTTTTATGGAATGTTGTGAACTTATTTTACATATAGTTTGCGGCGGTCTCCTCATAAAATGGTGAGCGCTGTTTTTTTTTTTTTTTTTATAACTCATTACAGTTATAAATATATGAATAGAGAACCATGCAAATGGTAACGGTATAGAATATATATTTGAATTCTGCAAGGTAGTTTTGAACCTGATATATTGTAGTGTTATATATATATATATATATATATATATATATATATACACACACACACACACACACACACACACACACACACACACACACACACACAATTGAGTATGTGAGTTGTGATGTTGCTCTCTTCCCTTCTGATGAATGACGGGACTGGAGCTGGCAACCCTGATGCTGGTGTCATGTGTTTTTCATTTTATCTTTGAACAGAATTGTGAGAGAATTGTCTTCTCTTCTGATGATTGAGAGAGAATGCTGGACTGCACCAGTAAATACAGATTCGCTGCAAACCCCAGCTCTTGTCATGAATACCGTAACACAGCGCAGAGGACAGACACAGTTACACATGTCACACATCTCGGGGAGTTGTTGATAGCAAAACATTTTTGACAGTGAATGATAAGATGTCTGAAAGGACAGGATACCGTTTGAAACAGATTGCACTTAATACGTACATCACATATGGATCTCCACAAAACCAGATTCAGCTGGACAGCCAGTCATTCCAACACTCTGCAATCTCACACACACAATTTACATAAATATTGCTGTAGAAATTAGTTTGTTTTGTGGCTGATATTGGCAGCACTACAGTGTGTTTGAAGATGGCCAGCGTATCCAGCCTGAATATGGCCAATCAGTGCGGGCCCTACGCTGAGCTGCGGAGCACTCATGGGAAACCTGAAATCCGCAGGAAAGGTCACACTCATAATCTAGTCTCTGAATGGAGATTGTGTACATGCTGTCTTGTTCAGGAGACGTACACGTCTAAAGCTCTTGGACAGATTTTCATTTTTTGGATTTTTACCATTCATTCGAGCACATGAAGCAGTTGTTTCCTTCTCTTTTAGTATCTGGCTATACAGGAGGGATGGTCAAAGTGAGGCTTCATGAGTCCTGTTAGGGAGGAGCTACACACTTCTGTCAGTCACTGATGCTATCGCTCCCCCATCACTGTTGTACTTTATGTGTAGTGGACGGCTCCTGAAAGACATACAGGGATTTCTGCATTTGTCAATGATTTATCAGACCACAGAGAGAAAGACCAGAGTAACTTACTCTTACTGTGCCTCCCACAGCTTCCCTGTAAAAACAGGCCTGGGGCGGTAGTGAGGGGGCAGTGAGAGAAATATAATCTCCATTTGTACCTGTCAGGTGTGAGTGAAGGAGAAAGGGTGCTCACTTTGCACATTGATTGCAAAGCAGTTGCCCTGACAGCAGAGTGATGAGTTGTCTTTACAATGTGTAACTAGATGTGTTTCATTTGCCCTCTCTTCCAGCTGCAGACAATGGCCTTGAGGGGCGACAATGGACCCAGAGATGCAGACTGCAGGTGTGTGTGTGTGTGTCACTTCACTTTTTATTATTTTTTATCACGACTGAAGGAGGTATGTTTTTTTGTTGTGACTAAAGCCAGGTTACCTCTTCACCTTCATCAGTTATTTTATAAATGATATTTCAAATTAAATTTTACAAGAAATAGATTCATCAAATAAGATAGTGTCTCCCAAACTAGCTTTAAAATAGCCCCTTTCCTGTATGATTTGACTCCATCGCTGTGCTTGAAAACCTGTAGTAATTTTGTGCGTGCTCCACCTGTTCTCAGTTGAGGGAATATGATGGCCTAATGGCATATCCCTGCATCATCTGGATCTGTGGGATGTGTTCAGCATCAGTCTTCGTATTTTGAGACCAGACCGCTGCTCACTTTCAGAGACACTAATGGGTCATTCCGTACCGCCTCACCTGGGACCTCCCAGGTAACGTCATGGATTTTCTTGAAAAAAATTCATGTGAAAAATTCTATTAAATTCATGGGACCTTGCAAAATCCTATAGCTCTACTCCAAATACTTTTTTAGTTGTGAATTTTTGAAATTTGGCCCTCAAAGCTAAATTTTATCGTTTCATGCTTTTGTATGTGTATTCTAAGTTTCACCAATAGCTTATTTTTCATTGGATTGGGTTGAAATTTGAACTGAATATCCAAGAAACCCTAAGGATAATTTACGACTTGTATTTATGTAAATACTTGTTGCTGAATATTTTACAGAAATCAAATTAATAAAAATAAATATTTTTTTACCTGAAAAAGAATCTTTAATTTTCAAACATTAATATCTCCACTAGTTTTCACGTCTGAATTCTGAATTTCAGATTCCCCCTCCCCAAAGTTATATTTCGTATAACATTTCTGTGAAATTTATACATTTTCAAATATATCAGTGTCAAGACCTTGTATGGACAATATGGATTAAATCTACTGAGAGAATTTGCAAGAAACTAATCAAATCAAATGACAAATATTTTATGAATCTTGTATCAAATATCTGTTTAAATCAAACTGAAATAGATTATTTTAAAATAATATAAACACAATACTTTTATTTGAAAATACATTTTCTGCCCAAATAAATGTATGTAGTTGAATGGCCATGCAATATTTCAAATACATATTTGGCCCATGTTTGGTAGTAACTTACCTTCCATGACCACTTGCTTATAATTTTGCTTGAAAAAGATTGACTTGTCTGTTAGGAATTTATAAAAATGTTGAGATAAAACTTAAATGTAACCCTCCCTCCAGAAAATTTTACCTTCTGGTTCTCTTTAAGAAATATTTTAAAAAACAGAATCAGAGAGTGTCAGTTAATGGAACACCTTATAAAAGCAGAACCCACTCATTTTGTCCAGCAACTTTACTGACAGGATAGGTCTGTCACATCTGTAAAGAGCAGAAAGTACATCATGGCACACTGGAAAACCATTTTACAAGGAAGAAAGAAAATTGAGTTCTTCAGCCGAAATATTCATATATAATAATAATAATAGTGGAATGTGCATTTCTGTACCTGCATCGTTGAGCAGCACTACTGTCTCACTGCAGGACGTGGTCAGTCTGCTGAAATGTGTGCGTGGGAGTCAGGTAGGCCCCAGGTGGGCCCCTGAGCAGCAGATACCTGCGTAAACCTGTGTGGCCCTGTGGGGCGTCTCCAGAACACGCAGCAGTGCTTGTGCTGAAGCATATTTGGCCCCTGGTTGATTAGTTCCGTTAGAGGACCACAAATTAACAAAGTCAATAACCTTGGATGGCCTTTTCAAAATGACACAAAATGAAATGATAGAAAAACTCAAAGGAGTAAAATGACTGCACATGGTCAGATTTTTAATTGCTGAGACTAATTCGGGTAGTTTTCCAATGTGCTTAGCATCCATTAATGTATTAGGTTTTCCTGAGAGAAGATAAAACTGTACACTACACTGTTAATTAAATCAGGAACATTTCAGATTTTAATCATATACAAGAAAGAAAGAAAAAAAAATAGGATTTTTTATTCTTTTTAAATGGGGCAAGATAAAACAGTGGATTTAATTGCTTGGAACAGGCTTTGCGCTGTGGCTCAAATGAGAAGCAGAAACATTTTAAATTAAAGATGCCGTCCTCCACCTCTTAACTCATTGCTGTGAGAGTTTTACAATTAATTATGTTACTGCTCCCAAAATCGCAACAGCCAACTGCTTAATCAAGGCTGAATGTGCAACAGAGCGAACTAGCAGAACTGCTGAGTGCTACAACACAGCTTAACAAATAACTCAGGCAGAAAGATATTTAATAATCCAGTAATCAGCGCCTGTCAATCAGTGTGTTCAGACTGATACGCTGCTCAGACTGTCGCTCTGGTGTGAGGAAGAGCGAGACACTGTCCCACTGTACAGAGCGTTAGTGACTGTGATGGGCGCAGTGCGTTAGTGACTGTGATGGGCACAGTGCTGTACAGAGCGTTAGTGACTGTGATGGGCGCAGTGCGTTAGTGACTGTGATGGGTGCAGTGCGTTAGTGACTGTGATGGGCGCAGTGCGTTAGTGACTGTGATGGGCGCAGTGCGTTAGTGACTGTGATGGGCGCAGTGCTGTACAGAGCGTTAGTGACTGTGATGGGCACAGTGCGTTAGTGACTGTGATGGGCGCAGTGCGTTAGTGACTGTGATGGGCGCAGTGCGTTAGTGACTGTGATGGGCACAGTGCTGTACAGAGCGTTAGTGACTGTGATGGGCGCAGTGCGTTAGTGACTGTGATGGGCACAGTGCTGTACAGAGCGTTAGTGACTGTGATGGGCGCAGTGCTGTGATGGGTGCAGTGCGTTAGTGACTGTGATGGCGCAGTGCTGTACTGTGAGAGCGTTAGTGACTGTGATGGGCGCAGTGCTGTACAGAGCGTTAGTGACTGTGATGGGGTGATGCGGTGACTGTGATGAGCGCAGTGCTAGTGACAGAGCTGTACAGTTAGTGACTGTGATGGGGGCGCAGTGCGTTAGTGACTGTGATGGGCGCAGTGCTGTACAGAGCGTTAGTGACTGTGATGGGCACAGTGCGTTAGTGACTGTGATGGGCGCAGTGCTGCAGTGCGTTAGTGACTGTGATGGGCGCAGTGCGTTAGTGACTGTGATGGGCGCAGTGCTGTACAGAGTTAGTGACTGTGATGGGCACAGTGCTGTACAGAGCGTTAGTGACTATGATGGGCGCAGTGCTGTACAGTGCGTTAGTGACTGTGATGGGCACAGTGCTGTACAGAGCGTTAGTGACTGTGATGGGCGCAGTGTGTTAGTGACTGTGATGGGCACAGTGCTGTACAGAGCGTTAGTGACTGTGATGGGCACAGTGCTGTACAGAGCGTTAGTGACTGTGATGGGCACAGTGCTGTACAGAGCATTAGTGACTGTGATGGGCACAGTGCTGCAGAGCATTAGTGACTGTGATGGGCGCAGTGCGTTAGTGACTGTGATGGGCACAGTGCTGTACAGAGCGTTAGTGACTGTGATGGGCGCAGTGCGTTAGTGACTGTGATGGGCACAGTGCTGTACAGAGCGTTAGTGACTGTGATGGGCGCAGTGCTGTTAGTGACTGTGATTAGTGACGTTAGTGATGATGGGCGCAGTGCTGTACAGAGCGTTAGTGACTGTGATGGGCGCAGTGCTGTACAGAGCGTTAGTGACTGTGATGGGCGCAGTGCGTTAGTGACTGTGTTGGGTGCAGTGCGTTAGTGACTGTGATGGGCACAGTGCTGTACAGAGCATTAGTGACTGTGATGGGCGCAGTGCTGTACAGAGCGTTAGTGACTGTGATGGGCGCAGAGCGTTAGTGACTGATGGGTGCAGTGCGTTAGTGACTGTGTTGGGTGCAGTGCGTTAGTGACTGTGTTGGGCGCAGTGCTGTACAGAGCGTTAGTGACTGTGTTGGGCGCAGTGCGTTAGTGACTGTGATGGGCGCAGAGCGTTACTGACTGTGTCGGGCGCAGTGCTGATTGTGGAACTGATCTCACACATCATGCCCTGTATGAACCTTAACAATCTGTATTTTGAGCAACAGCTTTTAATAACACTAACAGCTTTCTCTGGTATAAATATCGGCTTTTCGGAAGTCATTTGTCTTGTTTTTCTCTAAGAACGGCAGATGTAGCTTGAGAATAGGGAAAACTGTTCAAGTTGAGAGTGCATGTGCTCTGTTGAAACAGTAACATAAAGCAAGGGGTATCAACTCACACCAACACAACTGCAAAGCAGCCTGGAATGTGGCTGTTCAGTGCGGCGCAGACCCAATCAGTGTGCTGCGCTGCCGTGCGCTCTCTCAGGCAGGCCAATCGATAACATTTTAATGCACAGGAAGTGTCTCTGATTGACTGGAAGAGCAGATGGAATGTGTATGATGGATGTGGTCCCAGTGTGGCAGGACTCTGCTCACCGTGGACTTTTCAGACTGTCAACAAGAGGAAACGATAAAGGTTTGTGTTCAAAGCAAACAAAACTCCTACAGGACAAAATGAGCAGGTCCTTCAGGTCCTCTGAGGTGAGCACTTACGTACAGTCTCATGAATGGATACGCATGTTTAAACTTACAATCCGTTATTAATGTATCGCCTTCCCACTCACTGAAATGGACCTGTCACCTGGGCAGGGAGACAGTTGACTGTAGCTACTGATAATCTGTTTACAGCTAGAACAACTGGAGGTTGTTCAGTAAACGTTAGTGTACTGCTACTGTAATAATCATTTCAGCAATTCTTAACAGAAAAATCATACGCCATCAAGAATATTTTATGTCCACTGGCTATCTTTGGATTGCTAAATTTTATATTAATTAAGAGAAATAAGATCCAACAGAATTTGATAAGAACGTTCTGTACCCAAGGAAAGCATGTGCACTGCACAGCTATAAAAACCAGAATTTTTTAGGTCATAATTCTCTGAGTTTATGATTAGTAATACCCAATATAGCAGAGCTGCTTTAGTGACATCTGAATGGAGTGATATTCATAAAGAGTGAAAGTATGGCACTATCCACTCACTAACACACTGAATGGAGTGATATTCATAAAGAGTGGAAGTATGGCACTACCCACTCACTAACACACTGAATGGAGTGATATTCATAAAGAGTGGAAGTGTGGCACTACCCACTCACTAACACACTGAATGGAGTGATATTCATAAAGAGTGAAAGTATGGCACTACCCACTCACTAACACACTGAATGGAGTGATATTCATAAAGAGTGAAAGTATGGCACTATCCACTCACTAACACACTGAATGGAGTGACACTGTATTTTCATAACCATTCAGCTGCTTTTGTATGAGCACTGACTGTGTTGTGGTGTCAGTAAGCTGGTTTCCTTCATGTATTCCAATTTGGCATGGATGAAAAAGAAAATAAATACATTTAAAAACTTTGACAGGAGTTCACAAAAGGCGAGATGTCTTTCCCTGGTGCAATCATACTTCACTGTCAGACATTATTACTTAAGCAAATCAAATCATATCTTTTTTTAAAAAAGGGAAGCAAAACAAGATGATGAGGAACAAAAAAAGCACCAAACAACTTGCTTTGGCGTGGGGAGGAGGAGCGCATTTTCATTTTGCTGTTAATTACACTAATGGACGTTTCTTTGTTGCCCACGGTGATCGCAATCAGTGTATTCGAATGGAAAGGTCCTGAGTGCTGAGGAAGCCATTGTTCTGCAGGAGGCCTGGAGCACAAAGCCCAGGGTAAGCGTGATTACATTACACACCACGCCACCGCCCTCCTGGCTGGGAGGGCCTCCTGTGGGCTGTGGCAGGTGCCTGCAAGAGCTCTGTGGGCTGGAGGCTGGTCCGGCAAGAGCTCTGTGGGCTGGAGGCTGGTCCGGATCAGCACCAAGTCCAGAACTGTGGAGCCCAGTTTGCCGCTTCCTTACCCTCCACACAGAGCCATGCCATCCGGCCCCACCCTCAGCTGCTTTCTGTTGCTTTTCTATCATCAATACACCTTTTTGTTTTTAGCTTTTATTTGAGGGGACTTCATTTGCAGTTTGCCAAATTCAGTGATAGGGTTTTATTCCTTTTGGGAAGGGTTTGCTGTTTAACACCTCACTGGGTGACCTAAATAGGGTCCCCCTGACATTAGACATTTTCTGCCAAAAGGCCCTGTGAATGAATACATTCTCTCATTCTCCCCTCTTCTCTCCCTCCTTTTTATTTGAGAGAAAAGAGAGAAAGAGAAAAGGGCTCTTGAATGTAATGAGAGAGTGCAGCCTCTTGGGGTCCCGTGGGCGTTTGTGGAGCTCCGGGGGACTTTCAGCCCGTCTGCATTGACTCAGGCTAATTGGGCTGGTTCAGCCTCTCTCCCAGGTTCAGAGATGTTAAACCCACATTGTATTCACAGACACACACAAAAGAGCCCTTTGGCCCCGGAATGTCGGCAAGTTACCGAACAAGAGAGCGACCAGCAGGAGCTAAACCCGATCAATAACCTGACCGGAGTTTTAATTTCCCTCCTGCAGCTTATCTGAGTGTCTACACCTTTAAAAAAACTGTTTAAAAAGTATAGAAAGTTTGGTGAAATCTACATACTGTGTGGCATTTTGTTTAGGAAGATTTTGCAGAAAATGAGCAGAAAAAATAGATAAGTACATCCACAGTATTATTAGAGACTGCAGCTCGAATGCCCCTGTTAATCTGCATGTGTACTCATGTTTTAGTCATGCTACAGTGGCTGTTTTAAACGCGCTCCAGAATCTTCCGTTCCTCCCATCTGTCCCTGGGTGCGGAAAGAGAGCCTGCCCCCCCCCCCCCACACTGAGACAGCTGAGGTAGGAGCATGGCGTGTGTGGGGGGGCTGTGCATTGTGGGCCCATTACAGGGTAATGGGTGACCCCACCCCCAAAAAAACCCTCACCCAAACGATGTGACCCTGCTCAGTCTACAGTCCTTTCCCATTACAGAGCCAGCGAGATGACCTCTGACCCCTGCAACATCAGGCAGGAAACCCTACTGTCCACCTTCCTCTGAACAAGGAACTCTGGGAGTTACACTGTTTACATGTGTGATCTCTCAGTCCTGCAGATACGGCAAACTCAGCTGGACATTTTAGTTTCTCAAAGAGTTTAAAAAGACATTATGTGTGAAAAATAGACATTTTCACTACTTTTATTTTCATTGAAAAATGTGGTTACAGTTAAATTGTGCTTGGAATGACAAAATCACTTCACGCTATTTTGAGGTGAAGAGCACGTCCAGGCCATGGAGTTATTTCACATCCCAGGATATCACTGCTGACCAGGATCGGTGCAGCCATTTAGCTCATAATGGCTGAGATTAGTGTATGGACGGGATAAAGTCAACCAAGAGCAGTGTTCCTAGTTTGATGAACTTTATGAAATGGGTTTCTGGACTTTCTGGGTTTGGTTTGTGGACCTGGGACTTTCTGCTTCAGTTATTCGGTGGCTCGCAACTCTGCATCAACCTGTATTCTGGCACCATCAGCAAGGCACAACATGACGCTCAAACCGATGAGCAAGCGGAGCGAGAGAGGACAGCTGATTGGCTGATGGGGTGGGGGGTAAAACTGTCCATCCGTTCTTCGTTAAGATGGTTTTGTCAGATTACTCATACTATCACTGTCATACCTTTTTTCCATCCGTTTCTTCACCACAAAGTACACAGCCAAACTGCATCTGTGAAGGCAGAACTATCGCTGTTTTATTTGTTTGTCAAAGTTAGGGGCACATCCGGACCACTGCTTGACAGCACTGAGCTTCTGTCTGCTCTTTGTTTCCCACAGAGAGAACGCTATTAACCCCCAACCCCCCAACCCCCACTGAGCGCTCAAGTGCTGCCAAAGATCTGTGTCACACACTCATACACACACATATGCATACAAACACAAGCACACACTGACAAAGATACACACACATGCATACAAGCACACACTGACAAAGATACACACACATGCATACAAACACAAGCACACACTGACAAAGATACACACGCATACAAACACAAGCACACGCTGACAAAGATACACACACGCGCATACAAACACAGACTCACACTGACAAAGATACACACGCATACAAACACAAGCATGCATACAAACACAAGCACACACTGTCAAAAATACACCCACACATGCATACAAACACAAGCACACTGACAAAGATACACACACACGCGCATACAAACACAGACACACACTGACAAAGATACACACACACGCATACAAACACAAGCACACACTGTCAAAAATACACCCACACATGCATACAAACACAAGTACCAACTGACAAAGATACACACATACATACAAACACAAGCACACACTGACAAAGATACACACATGCATACAAACACAAGCATACACTCTTCAGGTAAAAATTGGAATGGCTTTTATGGTTTTGAGTCTATAAAACATAGTTTCAGAGTGGAGCTCAGATATCAGAGAAACCTTGGCTGACCCCGGTGCAAACTGCTCTAGTATTTATTATCTGCTTGGAAGAGAAACAGAGCTGGATGATAAGAGCCTTACTGTCTTGTTAAACCTGACCTCTCAACCTTCCTCTTACACATGGCCTTGTCCAGACACACCGTTGAGCTTGTAGAAGCCAAGAGCTGTGTTTTACCTTCGGTGTTTTTTTTTTGTTTTAGTATTTGTCAAACACAGTTTAAAGGAATGTCTCGGACAGAATAAAGAGCTCTGATCCTGACCTCCAGATCATTCCCCAACTGAAGCGCAGCAGTGGCCGTAAATCAGCGCTAATCATCCGACTGGTTAGACAGCAAGTGCAGGGAGCCCAGAGGTCAAAGGTGAGGAGGTTATCATCACTGGCTCAGAGGGTGCAGTTCTGCTCTTTGTTGGACTGGGCCGGAGTTTATGCATGAGGATTTGGGCTGGGTTTTAAATTAACACAGTCAGCTCAGTGCGCTGATCTGGAACCATGTAAGTGATCTCAGTTGGCTTTGTCCCAGATCAGTTTGGTTTTAATTTTATGATCATATTTTTGCCTTTTGCGTTAGGTTAAATACTGCAAGATGGACAGGGACTTATGTGCACACACACACACACACCAGTGTTTGCGTGTCTGGTACAAATTTTAAATTAACTGTGTGTGCACCTGTTTTTGTGTCTGTACTGTGTTCACTCAAGGAGCCTTTCTCATGTGTTTCACCTGAGATAGCACTGCACAGGCCTGTGTCATACCTGAGATAGCACTGCACAGGCCTGTGTTATACCTGAGATAGCACTGCACAGGCCTGTGTCATACCTGAGATAGCACTGCACAGGCCTGTGTTATACCTGAGATAGCACTGCACAGGCCTGTGTCATACCTGAGATAGCACTGCACAGGCCACTGAGATAGCCTGCACAGGCCTGTGTCATACCTGAGATAGCACTGCACAGGCCTGTGTTATACCTGAGATAGCACTGCACAGGCCTGTGTCATACCTGAGATAGCACTGCACAGGCCTGTGTTTCACCTGAGATAGCACTGCACAGGCCTGTGTTATACCTGAGATAGCACTGCACAGGCCTGTGTTATACCTGAGATAGCACTGCACAGGCCTGTGTTTCACCTGAGATAGCACTGCACAGGCCTGTGTCATACCTGAGATAGCACTGCACAGGCCTGTGTTATACCTGAGATAGCACTGCACAGGGCTGTGTTATACCTGAGATAGCACTGCACAGGCCTGTGTCATACCTGAGATAGCACTGCACAGGCCTGTGTCATACCTGAGATAGCACTGCACAGGCCTGTGTTTCACCTGAGATAGCACTGCACAGGCCTGTGTTATACCTGAGATAGCACTGCACAGGCCTGTGTTATACCTGAGATAGCACTGCACAGGCCTGTGTTTCACCTGAGATAGCACTGCACAGGCCTGTGTCATACCTGAGATAGCACTGCACAGGCCTGTGTCATACCTGAGATAGCACTGCACAGGCCTGTGTTATACCTGAGATAGCACTGCACAGGCCTGTGTCATACCTGAGATAGCACTGCACAGGTCTGTGTTATACCTGAGATAGCACTGCACAGGCCTGTGTTTTACCTGAGATAGCACTGCACAGGCCTGTGTCATACCTGAGATAGCACTGCACAGGCCTGTGTTTCACCTGAGATAGCACTGCACAGGCCTGTGTCATACCTGAGATAGCACTGCACAGGCCTGTGTTTCACCTGAGATAGCACTGCACAGGCCTGTGTTATACCTGAGATAGCACTGCACAGGCCTGTGTCATACCTGAGATAGCACTGCACAGGCCTGTGTCATACCTGAGATAGCACTGCACAGGCCTGTGTCATACCTGAGATAGCACTGCACAGGCCTGTGTTATACCTGAGATAGCACTGCACAGGCCTGTGTTATACCTGAGATAGCACTGCACAGGTCTGTGTTATACCTGAGATAGCACTGCACAGGCCTGTGTTATACCTGAGATAGCACTGCACAGGCCTGTGTCATACCTGAGATAGCACTGCACAGGCCTGTGTCATACCTGAGATAGCACTGCACAGGTCTGTGTTATACCTGAGATAGCACTGCACAGGCCTGTGTTTCACCTGAGATAGCACTGCACAGGCCTGTGTTATACCTGAGATAGCACTGCACAGGCCTGTGTTATACCTGAGATAGCACTGCACAGGGCTGTTCTGTCTCTGATAGGCTAACACTTACTGTGACACTCAACAGCTCCCTCAAAGTTCAGTAAAGAAAATGACAGCAATAAAAGGCAGTGTAACAGGCTCTGCACTCATCGCGTGAGGGTTTGAGAGCATAAAAGCCTCCTGGCTCGCTCACTTTCATTTTCCTCCGGAGCGTCTCCAAGAAGGCCTTGCGGGAGGCACCTATGCCAAGATCCTGAGTCAGGCCGGCGGCGCGCCAGCGTCTACCGCACAAACCTGACCGCGCGGAGCCTGCCGCCATCGCTGCCAGACCACCACACCGTGGTTCATCCCTGGCGCTTGTAGGACGACCCCGCTCTGGCCGTTCCATCCCAAACTGCGATGGCTTAGGGGGGCCTGAGAACACTCTCTCTCTCTCTCTCTCTCTCTCTCTCTCTCTCCAGTCTGCAGGGAGGGGCTGTGCGCCAAACTGTTACCGCGTTATTTAAGAAAAATCCGCGTTTAATATCAGCCTCTTTACCCACTTTCCTGCTGCAGCAGGGTTTGCTTTTGGTCTGTGTATTGTCATGGGAACCTATTCCATCACCTCCAATGAGCAGACAGTCATTTTATTTTATGAAGTACACTCTCACACACACTGTCACACTCGCTCTCACATGCACACTCTCACATGCATACTCTCAGTCACAGTGTTCCTTCAGGAGGTCTGTATTGTCTCCTGTTGCACGTACAATCTTTGAGTCTATACTCTACACCCACACAGAGTCAGTACTCTACACCCACACAGAGAGTCAGTACTCTACACCCACACAGAGAGTCAGTACTCTACACCCACACAGAGAGTCAGTACTCTACACCCACACAGAGAGTCCGTACTCTACACCCACACAGAGAGTCAGTACTCTACACCCACACAGAGAGTCCGTACTCTACACCCACACAGAGAGTCAGTACTCTACACCCACACAGAGTCAGTACTCTACACCCACACAGAGAGTCAGTACTCTACACCCACACAGAGAGTCAGTACTCTACACCCACACTGAGAGTCCATACTACCTTCCCCTGGCCACCCTGCACATGAGAATGAGCCACATGAATTAGATAGGAGTGCCATGTCCATTCCTCAGGATCACACACGCAGCGCAGATGGTAAACTCTGAGTGACTCTGCCTTGAGTACTGCATCCATGGTCCTCTACTGCACTCTGCTGGCAGTTTACAAAACAGGCATCACGAGGATGCACTCTCAAAAATGTGAAATAGTATTTTTTATTCTCTGTGCTGCTAAGGTTTGATAGAATAAGTAAGAAGATGATTGAAAACAAACAAATGAAACATTATTTAGATTTATACAGAAGCATTGTGCATTTTACTTTGAAAGATTAAAATGAGTATACTTTGACCCGAAGTGTGTCCATCTTTTGTAGGTATGTTTCTTGAAATGCAGAGAAAGATTCAGTCCGCTGTAATTTCACAGGCGTTTGCCTTTGTCACACTCATACACCCTTTTAGGCCTTAGAGTGTGTGTCCCCAAAGGCACACTCAGCCCCAGTGCAAGTTTGACCCAGTATTTGTGTCCCATTTTTACCCAGCATCCTTGCTGGCTCAGCGTTTTCAGATTGCAGCTGCTCACCTTTCTTTGCTGCACCTGTGGTGCGGACACCGCTTGCTCTGCAGCGGAATCTCGCCGTCTCAGGTACGCGTCCTGAGGACTCGCTCAGCCCTGCGCATTTCAACGTGACAAATGTTTGCCTTTGACCTACATGTGTGTTTGGCACTTTTATTTACTTTTATTTATTTACTGTTTTATTTTGTATCTATAGGGGATAAACGTGCGGCAAACTCATGCTTAAAATGCAAATGTGTGTTCAGACATTTTTACCCCTCAATCTGCCATGCATTTTGCGAAAAGCTACGGCTGTCTTTAGGGAGTAAATGTGCTGTGCAGACCCTGGAGGTCAGGGGTGGATTTGCAGATCTTGATCTGGGCGAGAAATCTACCTCTTCTGTGGGAATGAGGCTGTGCACTCAAGAGCGTGAAACCCACCAACACAAGAACAGACAAAACTCACAGCAGATAGTGGACTCACAAACACAAGGAGAAAGCAAATTTAAAAAACACAAAAAACTTTTCAACACAAGAACGTAGTTAACTCACAAGCTCATCGATATGTCACATGGGGTAGAACAGAGGAAATCAGAGAGATGAATTTCATCTAACGTTTTTGTTTTTTAATTGTTTAAACAAGTTGTACCAAAGGACAACATGTAATAATTATTATAATATGGATTGAAAGGAAGCGCAGGTCTGCTTCTTTCTCAGGCCCACACTGTGTAATGAGTGTCTGTGAGGTCATTAGTTAATGTGTGTAACTCAGCTCCATAACAATGCTGGATTCACAGCAGTTATTGTGAGTGTGTGGCTGAGCATCTGTCCTGCTTTGTGTGTGCCCCGCGCTCTGCCCTGTCTCTCACACTGCCTGTGGACACACACTGATCTGATAGCCGCCTTTCTTATAGTCTTTTTCTCCTCCACCCACCCATGTCTTCAGTGTTGTTGTTTCTTTTTCCCCCTCTTTTTTCCCAGTTTCATTCACTCTCACTCTCTTATTCTTTTCTTCTCTTTTTCTGGTGTTTGTGCTCTTTGTCCTGCATGCTGACCCCCTCTTTGTAATCCAGGACAGCCGTCTCTTTTAGTGGCCCCCCCAGCGGTGTGGCGGTGCCCCCCCCAAACCCGCGCCGCGTGTCGCCCTCTCCTTTAAGCACATTGTTAGTATTCACACTCCTGTCAGAGTCCACAGACTCACAACGAACAACAGAGAGGCTCCATACTGCTCTGCACCTCTTTGTCAAAGTCTTTCCTTTTGTGTGTGTGTGTGAGCATGTATGTGTGTGTGTGAGAGTGTGTGTGTGTGAGCATGTATGTGAGTGTGTGTGTGAATGTGCATATGTGTGTGTGTGTGAGCATGTGTGTGTATGTATGTCAGTGTGTGTGTGAGCATGTGTGTGTATGTGTGTGAGTGCGTGTGTGTCTAAGTGTGTGTTTTGGGGGTCAGAGCGCCCCTAACTTTGGCATGTCCTTCTTTTCCAGTGTTGCTGCTGTGCAGTGCAGAAACGGCTCTGTGTCCTCAGTGTGCCTTTATCTGCCTGCCAGCGTGATGCAGACGCCCTCGTTATCTCTGCTGTCCCCCAAACCCGCACCGAAGCCCCACTGAGCCCCATGTGTGCTGCCTATGCTACAGCCCTCTCTCTCCCCCTCTTTCCATCTTTCTCCCCATCTCCGTCCTGCTCTCTCTCTATCCATTCAGATTTATTACTTTCATCATCATGGGTTTTAAAATGTCCTCTGCTTTTTCATGGCTCTATTGAAGAGGAAAGTGTTTTTTTCCAAAAAGCAAGTAGCACAGATAATATATTTGTATCATATATTTGTGTTAAACTTTATCAGGATTTGCTTTAAGGTACCAGGCTGATGCTCATATCTGGGGTGACACTCAGCTTGGTTTGTACGCACTGCTCATTAACACAGCGCCATATTCCAGCACCTCGTCAGGGGAGCGCTGGCAGTGAGTGAGAAGCACAGCTCTCTGACCTCATTACATGTTTACTATCCGTCTCTACTACTTTCAGATTTTATCGTCCAGCAGGCAGAAATGGAACAAAATTCAGGTTAAAGGTTAATAAGTGCTGAGCTGCAGAGTGAATCTGAGACAGGGTAAAGAGGTCTTTGGGACAAAGGGTGACTATTTCTGTGTGGTTTAACTCCAGCCCTGGAGGGGGCAGTGTGTGCAGGTTGCCTGTGTGTGTGTGTGTGTGTGTGTGTGTGTGATGTGTGACATGCAGTATCAACACTCTGGAGATTCACTGACTGTAATGTATGTGCTGAGCTCATGATCCTTTTCACCTGCCCCTCCTCTGGAGCCATCTTTAACACCTCTAATGTATTTGCTTATAGACCATGGGAACTTGGTATGATGTGATTGTTTTTCTCTCACAGTCTTTGCCTTTGTGGTATTTGTCTACCGTCGTTCGCAGCTCAAGGTCGTTTGCCTCTTCTCCCTCCAGTATTGATGTGAGGAAGTGGAGGCTCCTGGCAGCAAACGCAGAATCGATATCCTGAATGCTGGGCGCTAGAGCCCTCATATCCCTCTCACCACCTGCCAAAATATTTATGTTGTATTTAAGCCAGAGGGTTTAAAAATACAAGGGAAGTGCGCAGTCAACCAAAGACACAGAGTATAAAAAGACTTTGCGACTCATGTGATTTGATGGTTTTTGCCGCGGTCTTTCACACAGCTCCACCACCTCGGAGTCTCACTCACCTCAGACAGCCTCTCTGAGAGTTCTGGGGCTCTCGGTCAAGTTTAAGGGGTGCAGCATCTCACCGTTATGCTTCCTCTGAGCCGTGAGAGGACATGAAGAGGACTCAGGGGAACGATGGCTACTTAGCTTAAAATATTTTCATGAAAGAAAAAATTTATTTGTTGGAAGTAGAGTCCATCTGTGTATGTGTGTGTATATGTATGTATGTGTCTATGAGGGTGTGTGTGTGTGTGCATGTGTATGTATGTGTCTATGAGGTGTGTGTGTGTGTGTGTGTATGTGTATGTATGTGTCTGTGAGGTTGTGTATGTATGTGTCTGTGAGGGTGTGTGTGTGTGTGCATGTGTATGTATGTGTCTATGAGGATGTGTGTGTGTGTGCATGTGTATGTATGTGTCTGTGAGGGTGTGTGTGTGTGCATGTGTATGTATGTGTCTGAGGGTGTGTGTGTGTATATGTATGTATGTGTCTGTGAGGGTGAGTGTGTGTGTGTATATGTATGTATGTGTCTGAGGGTGAGTGTGTGTGTGTATATGTATGTATGTGTCTGAGTGTGTGTGTATGTGTATGTATGTGTCTGTGAGGGTGAGTGTGTGTGTGTATATGTATGCATGTGTCTGTGAGGGTGAGTGTGTGTGTGTATATGTATGTATGTGTCTGAGTGTGTGTGTGTGTATATGTATGTATGTGTCTGAGTGTGTGTGTGTATGCGTATGTATGTGTCTGTGAGGGTGAGTGTGTGTGTGTATATGTATGTATGTGTCTGAGTGTGTGTGTGTATATGTATGTATGTGTCTGAGTGTGTGTGAGTAATGGGGTTATGGCCTCTGACTCATTCATTCATCTCTGATAAACTGCCTCTGTGCAAAACAATGCAGAACAGGGTGCAGCAGCCGCGACCCAGCCCTGGGGGGGTTCAGTGGTCTCACTCAGCCTGCTTAGCATGCAAATACCCCGGCTGACGTGCTGCGATGCGCGGGGGGGGCGCATGTGACATAGGTCAGCGTGTGGTTAGCTGTGTGTGCATAGTGTGCTCTCCTCTTGAGTAATGACCCTAGTGTCTGCAGCATGGCTCCACCCCGCCAGCCCAAAGCTCAGTCCGGGCCCAGCCGCCTCTCAGCCCCCCCAGGAGGGCGGCAGGGAAGGGCGCATACACACACACACAGGATAGTGAGAAGAGAACACAGCCGAGACAATCGGACAATAGATTTTTTTATGATCCATTTTATTTTTATTGATATGTACCCTGCGGAGGTAAAATGCCATCACCAGGCCCTTCAACAGATGTCTGATTTTCAGGAGATGAATCGCGCTGGCATTTGATCAGCCGTTATTGTGAGAAATGGGCTGTAGAGTGTGCTCTCTCGCTCTCTCTCTCTCTCTCTCTCTCTCCGTCTCTCCCCCTCCTCTTCCACTGAGCACGCTCCAAGAGCCTCTTTAACTGCCATCTTTTATGTTCTTTTTTCCAAAGGATAAAAAATGAAATAAAGTGAGCATGTGTTTTTCAATGTAATGAATTTGTTGTGGTTTATTTTGTTTGAAGAGAGCAGCGAGGGATGCTCTTGGTTTCTCCTGTGTAATAATCTCCACTGTCAAACTGTCACCTGCTGCCGGCTCACAGTCACGCCGCCCGTAAATCTGCTCTTGGGCAGTGGATGGTGTTTCTGTGAGAAATAAAGTCAGATCCCTCACCCTAATTTACTGAGAGGGGGCCGGCCTGGGGCCATAAAGCAGGAAGAGTGTGTGTGCGTGCGTGTGTGTGTGTGTGTGTGTGTGTGTATGTGTGCGTATATGCATGTATGTGTGTGTGTGTGTGTGTGTATATGCGTGTATGTGTGTGTGCATGTGTGTGTGCGTATATGCGTGTGTGTGTGTGTGTGTGTGCGTATATGCGTGTATGTGTGTGTGCATGTGTGTGTGCGTATATGCGTGTATGTGTGTGTGTGTCTGGGTCTGTGAAGCAGGCAGAGGTCTAATAACTGTAATAAATTGGTGTAATATATTCAGAACACTTTGCTGGAGTGAGCCACCTGGTAACCTGTACAAACCTGACTCCATAATCACCCAGCCATTTTCTCTTTGTGTTTTATTTGTTGTAGAATGTGAATGTTCATATTTTTAATTTTCCCTTCTTACAAGTTACAGACAATAACAAAACTCTTTTCAGATGAACTGCACACATTCAGTGTTTTAGATGTGAGAATGAGTCTGTTGCTCATGAGGAGTCAAACGCCTGACGGCCTTCAGCGAAGTGCCAGCATGAGGGAAAGCAAGCTGAGCCTAGAGGGAGCAGAGAGCAGCCTCAGTGAGCAGCGTCAGAGAGCAGCCTCAGAGAGCAGCCTCAGTGAGCAGCGTCAGAGAGCAGCGTCAGAGAGCAGGCTCAGAGAGCACCGTCAGAGGGCCCACACAAGCCAAGACTGCCCCCTAGGGGACAAGTTCAAGACCTGCAACCTTGGAGCTTCAGTGAAGCATATTGACCAGAACAGACTCTTGTATTAGGGACAGTCCCGTAAAATGCTGCTCCAACATGATTCCTCCTGCAAGCTCCCTGAAGCATGCTGGAGAGGTGACACCTGGTGGCAAAGACGGGTAAATCAAGTCAAACATTCTGATGACAGACATTTTTAAGAAATTGCTTCTCTCACTTTTTGGTTCCTTTTTTTTAGCTCTCTCTCTTTCCTTGCCATTTTTCTGCCTGGACATCTCTAAATAAATAACTGTGATACTCAGCAGAACAGCAGGCCTGAAGCTGGAGGCCACTGGAGCCTGGTACTTTATTTTAGGATGCCTCCCAGTGGAGTACAGTCAGCCTGGCCTCTCTCCAGCAAGCTCCCCTTTAACTGGAGAAAAACAGCACGGAGGCCTGAGCTTTCCCTGTAATGAGCCTATCCCTGAAACCATGTGTTACAGAGCCCCTCGGTGGGGGGCAAGGGGGTCTCTCTATCGCCAGCCCTGAGGTCACAGCGGTTGGGCTGAGCAGTCAGGAGCAGGACAGGAAAAAACATCTAACGAGATCTTAACGGGATGCAGAGTATGACTCTTTTGCAGATTGTGATTCTTTAGCAGAGTGAATTCACAACAACACCCATAATTTTAAAGAGTATGTTGCCGGCCTGATTAGTTTACAGACAGCGAGAATGAGGATTACTGCTTAACAAGACCACTGGGTAGAAATATTCATAATTGTTCAGTCAATATCAATTTAAAATAAAATTTTGCTGGAAGTACCCAAAACATTTAATTCTGTCCATTTGCTTAAGAGTACGGCAGAGGAGCTGAGCTCTGTAGCTTTTCATTGTGGCACGGCCTCTGAGTCGCCACTCACAGCCCGGCTTACTGCATCGTCTCTGATGAGATATCGATGGCTTCAAGCACAATGAGCGTCAGAACTCAATAAGACTTAAACCTGTCCATCGACCTCCCGCTTAACTCTGCCCGCTTTCACACAGGTTTGGGATGGCTGCCCTGTCAATACCTTTCAATCACTCACTGTGTTTGTTTCGCATGAGCATCTGCTGCCACCGCCCATACACACTGTGCCCATGTGTCTCCGATGGCACTCACAGTGTCCGATTAGCCTGTGTGTGTTTCGTGTTTAATGTGTGAACTGTCGGGTTAATGATATACTGAGTAAAAGTGAACCATGGGTCATCTCCAATGCACTTAGGTGGATGTTTTGACCCCAGGTATACACCGCAAGACCACTGAATGACTGTGACTGGAACAGCTGCTCCCTATCTCCACTCCTGATCTCAGGCAGGTCTGTGGGCGGGTGGTTTAAACCTGAGATTTAAACTCCAGTTTAGCGCAGCACCATTCTCCAGGACCAGATAAAGCAGGAATTCATTGCGATTGCTGGAGATTGGCACTGAGGGCATATAAGAGCAACAGATGCAGTTTTTAAAGGACCCCAGAGCAGACCTGGCCCCTTCTCCATCTGAGCTATTTACGGGTGACGGTTATGATTAAGTGTGACAGGAATGAATCATGAGGCATTCTGTGTTTTATGGATTCAGGTTTTGAATTCATGTTTGGAGGTTATTGAACACTTTTAGCACAGCTAAGCCATGCCGTGTCGGTTGAGAAATAACCGAAGGGTTTCTCTCGGGGGAGAGCAGCCAGGCTCCATCACACAGCAGGCCGGCCAGTAAGATTCTGCCTCGTTGTGATTCTGTCTGTTTTTCCAGACTGTCTGTTTTTCCAGAGCACTGCAACTCAGCTGCTTCTGTGTGGCCCAAAACTTCAGAACCACTGGGGAACTTCATGAAGCACAGCTGATTAGTTTGCCGACTAACATTTGCTTAGTAACGAGGTTTCATTAAGTAAATCTTACATCTAGTCAAAACACAAACAGCAATATGATTAACCAGCCAAATGGCTGTTTTATTTATTTTTTTGCAGTATGATACAAAAATAAAATAAAAATACTGCCCCACAAAAACAAAACCCAGAAAATTACAAAAATTCATCTTGTCTCCATAAACATTTGTGTAGATTCAGTCTCGGCTGTGTGTGTCTGTAGATTCAGTCTCAGCTGTGTGTGTCTGTAGATTCAGTCTCAGCAGTGTGTGTCTGTAGATTCAGTCTCAGTCTGTGTGTGTGTGTCTGTAGATTCAGTCTCAGCTGTGTGTGTCTGTAGATTCAGTCTCAGCTGTGTGTGTCTGTAGAGTCTCAGTCTCAGCTCAGCTGTGTGTGTCTGTAGATTCAGTCTCAGCTGTGTGTGTCTGTAGGTTCAGTCTCAGCTGTGTGTGTCTGTAGATTCAGTCTCAGCTGTGTGTGTCTGTAGATTCAGACCTCAGCTGTGTGTGTCTGTAGATTCAGTCTCAGCTGTGTGTGTCTGTAGATTCAGTCTCAGCTGTGTGTGTCTGTAGATTCAGTCTCAGCTGTGTGTGTCTGTAGATTCAGCCTCAGCTGTGTGTGTCTGTAGATTCAGCCTCAGCTGTGTGTGTCTGTAGATTCAGGCTCAGCTGTGTGTGTCAGTAGGTTCAGTCTCAGCTGTGTGTGTCTGTAGATTCAGACCCAGCTGTGTGTGTCAGTAGATTCAGTCTCAGCTGTGTGTGTCTGTAGATTCAGTCTCAGCTGTGTGTGTCTGTAGATTCAGTCTCAGCTGTGTGTGTCAATAGATTCAGTCAGTCTCAGTAGATTCAGTCTCAGCTGTGTGTGTCTGTAGATTCAGTCTCAGCTGTGTGTGTCTGTAGATTCAGTCTCAGCTGTGTGTGTCAGTAGATTCAGTCTCAGCTGTGTGTGTCTGTAGATTCAGTCTCAGCTGTGTGTGTCTGTAGATTCAGTCTCATGTAGATTCAGTCTGTAGATTCAGTCTCAGCTGTAGATTCAGCTGTGTGTGTCTGTAGATTCAGTCTCAGCTGTGTGTGTCTGTAGATTCAGTCTCAGCTGTGTGTGTCTGTAGATTCAGTCTCAGCTGTGTGTGTCTGTAGATTCATCTCAGCTGTGTGTGTCTGTAGATTCAGTCTCAGCTGTGTGTGTCTGTAGATTCAGTCTCAGCTGTGTGTGTCTGTAGATTCAGTCTCAGCTGTGTGTGTCAGTAGATTCAGTCTCAGCTGTGTGTGTCTGATTCAGCCTCAGCTGTGTGTCAGTCTCAGCTGTGTGTGTCAGTAGATTCAGTCTCAGCTGTGTGTGTCTGTAGATTCAGCCTCAGCTGTGTGTGTCAGTAGGTTCAGCCTCAGCTGTGTGTGTCTGTACGTGCAGACCCAGCTGTGTGTGTGTCTGTACGTGCAGACCCAGCTGTGTGTGTCAGTAGGTTCAGTCTCAGCTGTGTGTGTCTGTACATGCAGACCCAGCTGTGTGTGTCTGTAGATTCAGTCTCGGCTGTGTGTGTCTGTAGATTCAGTCTCAGCTGTGTGTGTCTGTAGATTCAGCCTCAGCTGTGTGTGTCTGTAGATTCAGTCTCAGCTGTGTGTGTCTGTAGATTCAGCCTCAGCTGTGTGTGTCTGTAGATTCAGTCTCAGCTGTGCATGCCAGTGAAAATACATTTCTGAAAACAGCTAACACTTGAATTGCTTAACATATCAAAACATAATTCTCTACCATGCAGTTACAATTTAAAAATGTCAGTAAAAGTGTAAAAAAAACACCTGTTATTTCAGACAAGAAAGGATGATTCATTTGAACATACGACATTTAATATTCAACTCCATTAATACCTCAAACACAAAATACATTAAGAGAACACAGTATAATAAATTAGTCTTTTCTTTGAATGACAATAATAAATAATGGTTTCTTCCTTAGTTTTGGTTTAAAGGTCTCTGGGAATATTCTGAATTGAAAGGGTGTCCAGTGCACATGACTGGGCCCCATCGGTAATCTGCACGAGCAGCTGAATGGCCCATTCCCGCATTTCTGTTGACTTCCTGTTGGGCTCTAACATCATTGACCCTGCGCTCCTGTTCCTCGGGCCCTGGCTGTTCTACGCATCTTAAACAGCTCAAATACAGATTCCACTTTACCCTTAAATTGCACAGAGACAGTTTCAGGGAAAGCGTTTTTTTGGATGAGTATCACATCATACAAGACCCCTACAGTATATTAAAGTGGAAGTAACAATACCTGCAGTACCTATTGGTAGCCTGCAGGGGGAGGAAAGGGCACCTTTGGAAATAAGTCAGGAAAAAACCTCCACGAAGTCAAAGCTGGGTGAACTTCCCGCCGGTGTTCCCGTTCTCATCACACTCCAACCCACCATTCTCCATAGCGTATGCCTGCTTCTCCTTACAGGCCGATTCCACTGTGGCCACACCCACTCCCCTCTCGCCGTCCTCATTGGCCGAAACTTGTCGACAGGTTCTCTTGTAGATTTGATAGGCTAATTAAGTGAGAGGAGACCAGGAGTTTATAATCTTTGCCATTATTACATCACATTGCTACAACTCCAACATTTATTTATGAAGTTCATCCCGTGTTTAAGGCCTGAATTTTATTGTGTAATATTTGCACAAATATTTTCAGATGGTTTACACAAGGATTGACAAAGAAACACATATGAAGACATATGAAGAGTCACTGTAAGCAAACAATTTTTGGTTTCAAGAAGATTCTGCGGAATAAGATACTAAGATTTATTTTCCTGGTTTCCTTGATACCCATTAACTAGGAAACGTGTTAGAGGGGAATATGACGGTGTGTGTGTGTGTGTGTGTGTGTGTGTGTGTGTGTGTGTGTGTGTGTGTGTGTGTGTGTGTGTGTGTGTGTGTGTGTTGGAGGGGAATATGATGGTGTGTGTGTGTGTGTGTGTGTGTGTGTGTGTGTGTGTGTGTGTGTGTGTGTGTGTGTGTGTTGGAGGGGAATATGATGGTGTGTGTGTGTGTGTGTGTGTGTGTGTGTGTGTGTGTGTGTTGGAGGGGAATATGATGGTGTGTGTTTGTGTGTGTGTGTGTTGGAGGGGAATATGATGGTGTGTGTGTGTGTGTGTGTGTGTGTGTGTGTGTGTGTGTGTGTGTGTGTGTGTGTGTGTGTGTGTGTGTGTTGGAGGGGAATATGATGGTGTGTGTGTGTGTGTGTGTGTGTGTGTGTGTGTGTTACAGGGGAATATGAGCTCACCTCCCACCCCGGCCCCAGCCACCACCAGCTGGAAGATGCTGTAGATGAGAGGGAAGCTGAACATCACCTCCAGCTCCTCCGGTGAGAAGGACAGCTGCACGATGGTGCTGCACAGCTGAGCATTCTGAAAGCCCGTCTCCAGGGCGATGGTGCGACACCTGCACAGGTAGCACACACAGATAACACCTGAGTTAGGCCTGTCATACACACACTCTCTCTCACACACACTCACACATACAAAGTCAGACTCACCTGTACCAGGGTTGGCCCACAATGCGTGCCAGCAGGAACCCGAGGCCGAAGCCCACCAGTGGGTAAATGGCACCGATGATCCACAGGGCGGGGGAGATTATCCAGGAGGACTGGTACAGAACCCCGCCCACCACCGCGATGATGACGATGAGCGCGATGCCCAAGATGGAGCCCACCTGCCAATCATACGCACCCTGTCAGTGCCCAGCCAATCACACACAGGCACACACGTCCTGCCAGAGTGCCCAGCCAATCACACACAGGCACACATGTCCCAGAGTGCCCAGCCAATCACACGCAGTCACACACATCCTACCAGATTGCCCAGCCAATCACACACAGGCACACACATCCTACCAGATTGCCCAGCCAATCACACACAGGAACACACACCCTGTCAGAGTGCCTAGCCAATCATAAGTCGGCACACACATCCTACCAGAGTGCCTAGCCAATCACACGCATTTGCACACATCCTATCAGATTGCCCAGCCAATCACACATAGTGACAAACACCCTGTCAGAATGCCCAGCCAATCATACGGTTCCATAACATAGAGCCCAGCCAATCAATAAGGCCCACTGCACAGGGCTGATGTGTTTTAACATGCACTGCTGTCAGTGTTTGGAATTGCTTCCCAGGTCATACAGTGAAAGCAAAGACCCTCTGAGTGTTTGCTGGATCAATATACTGGACACTGTGTGTAAATGATAAACATAGATGATCAAAATTCCCGTTTCATCGGATAGTGTTATGTTTTTGGCATTAAATATGAAACTATTTGCTGAGCAATGTCCACTCATAACTCATAACCACTCATATGACTCATAAAATAGGAGCAGCTGCAGTATTAATACTGCTTCACCACTAGGAGGACAGTTCTTTTTGATTAAACACAGTTTAATTCTCACCTTGAGGACCTTCTTTGCAGTCTTGGGGCGCCTGTACTTGAAGTAGATCCCGAGCCCCACAGGAATGAGGAGAGACACCAGTGTGATCCCTGGCCACAGAGAGAGAAAGAGTGTTCAGGGCAACAGAACCCCAGTTTCTCATGAAACGCACACAAGAATATGCTGTGGATTCAGTTCCATGAATTCAGACTGAGTACATTCTATGCTATTCTAATAGGTGGTCTGTAGGGGGCGCTCTTAGCTGTGCTCTAATAGGTGGTCTGTAGGGGGCGCTCTTAGCTGTGCTCTAATAGGTGGTCTGTAGGGGGCGCTCTTACCTATGCTCTGGTAGGGGATCTGGATGGAGTCAGAGGAGATCCACACAGATGTGTAAATTAGCAGACAGAGAGGCATCATTCCCAGCGCCAGGATAGAGGAGCACGCCGTCATACTGATACTGTAACACACACACACACACACACACACGTCATACTGATACTGTAACACACACACACACACATCAGACTGATACTGTACACACACACACACACACACACACACACACACCGTCATACTGATACTGTAAACACACACACACACACACCGTCATACTGATACTGTAACACACACACACACACACCGTCAGACTGATACTGTAACACACACACACACACACACCGTCATACTGATACTGTAACACACAGACACACACACACACACACGCCGTCAGACTGATACTGTAACACACACACACACACACTGATACTAACACACACACACACACACACCGTCATACTGATACTGTAAACACACACACACACACACACCGTCATACTGATACTGTAACACACACACACACACACACACACACCGTCATACTGATACTGTAACACACACACACACACACACGTCAGACTGATACTGTAACACACACACACACACACACCGTCATACTGATACTGTAACACACACACACACACACACCGTCAGACTGATACTGTAACACACACACACACACACACACACGCCATCATACTGATACTGTAACACACACACACACACACACACACACACACGCCGTCATACTGATACTGTAAACACACACACACACACACACACACACACGCCGTCATACTGACACTGTAACACACACACACCGTCATACTGATACTGTAACACACACACACACACACAGTCACACCGTCATACTGATACTGTAACACACACACACACACACACACAGTCACGCCATCATACTGATACTGTAACACACACACGCCGTCATACTGACACTGTAACACACACACACCGTCATACTGATACTGTAAACACACACACACACACACACACACATACGCCGTCATACTGACACTGTAACACACACGCACGTTTCACCCGCTTTAGAGAATTCGAGATGACAATCATAATTACACTGGAAAAAATCCTGTATTTAAGTTGTGTAAAAATATGCACATGACATTGATATGTTGTTTCAGGCAGGAGGAAGCGCACAGTGCAGCCCATCCTCTTGATTTGTTCTGACATCAGCACTGATGTGACTGTGTTGCAGTGGTGGAATTTTTATGATTCCACTTACATTTTACCAAAAAGTAGATGATATGACAGCCACTTAATGCTTTATCTGCATAGCCCTACATGTTTATGTAACACACAAACACATTCTCACCTCAGGTCCATGTCTCCATCCATCCAGTAGGCCAGTATGTTGGAGCTGGACCCCCCTTGACAGCAGCCCATGATGAGGATGACCACGGCCTGGATGGGCAGCACGTTGAAGGCCAGCGACAGGGCGAAGGCAGAGAAGGGCATGATGCCAAACTGGCACAGGAAACCGATGAAGATTCCCCAGGGGCGGCGTATGTGCCCCCACAGCTTGGCAGCCTCCACGGTGCAGCCCATAGCAAACATCACCATGGCGAGCATGACGGTCATCACCACGCTCAGCACCAGGCTCAGGATCTGGTTAAAGCTGTCCGCTGGCAGCAGGCAGGACGCGCCCTCGCACAGCGTGGCGTTGGACGGGCATGTGGACGAAGGCATGGCGCAGACACGGGCTCAGCTCAAGGCAAGAATCCGAGAACAGAACTAAGACGCTTCAGCTTGAGAGGACCTTGGGGTATCCACAAGCCTGTGTGTGTGTGTGCGCGTGAGCGTGGTTCACCGGCACTGTGCTGATCGCAGTCTGCTCTCTCTTTTAAATACCAACCTGGCCAAGAGGAGGAAGACTCCTGAGTAAAAATTAACCTGTTAGTCCACTTTTATGAGGCTGGAATTTATGTGCACGTAGGTAAATGAATGCCATCGTTTCACGCCACGGTAATTGTTTCAGCTTTTTCTATAATAAATGCAATTGCCCAATCCAGTTTCTTTTTTATCACGGCTGCTCTGAGTGTTTTATGATGCTGTTCCTGGCAGGCCTGGTGATTATGGGCAGGTGCATGTCACTGGGCTCTGGACCTCTGCAGCAGAGAGTCTGACCACCTGCACAGCGCCTGCTTGCACCCAAACGTTAAACCGTTTAACTTTAAACAGCCAAAAACAGGCCCACAGACACAAGCCCACAGACACAGGCCCACTGACTCAGGCCCACAGACTCAGGCCCACTGACACAGGCCCACTGACACAGGCCCACAGACTCAGGCCCACTGACACAGGCCCACTGACACAGGCCCACAGACTCAGGCCCACTGACACAGGCCCACTGACACAGGCCCGCTGATGAGGCCCACTGACACAGGCCCACTGATGAGGCCCACTGACACAGGCCCACTGACACAGGCCCACAGACTCAGGCCCACAGACTCAGGCCCGCTGATGAGGCCCACTGACACAGGCCCGCTGATGAGGCCCACTGACACAGGCCCGCAGACACAGGCCCACAGACTCAGGCCCGCAGACACAGGCCCACAGACTCAGGCCCACAGACACAGGCCCGCTGATGAGGCCCACAGACACAGGCCCACTGACACAGGCCCACAGACACAGGCCCACTGACTCAGACCCACAGACACAGGCCCACAGACTCAGGCCCACTGACTCAGGCCCACAGACACAGGCCCGCTGATGAGGCCCACAGACTCAGGCCCACAGACACAAGCCCACAGACTCAGGCCCACTGACACAGGCCCGCTGATGAGGCCCACAGACACAGGCCCACAGACACAAGCCCACTGACACAGGCCCACTGATGAGGCCCACAGACACAGGCCCACAGACTCAGGCCTACAGACACAAGCCCACTGACTCAGGCCCACTGACACAGGCCCACTGACACAGGCCCACTGACTCAGACCCACAGACACAGGCCCACAGACTCAGGCCCAATGACACAGGCCCACTGACTCAGACCCACAGACACAGGCCCACTGACACAGGCCCACAGACACAGGCCCGCTGATGAGGCCCACAGACACAGGCCCACAGACTCAGGCCCACTGACACAGGCCCACAGACTCAGACCCACAGACACAGGCCCACAGACTCAGGCCCACAGACACAAGCCCACTGACACAGGCCCACAGACTCAGGCCCACTGACACAGGCCCACTGACACAGGCCCACTGACTCAGGCCCACTGACACAGGCCCACAGACACAGGCCCACAGACACAGGCCCACAGACTCAGGCCCCTGGCCACTTCCAGCAGGAGTGTGCATTAATGTTTGACACAGGGCTGCTCAGCTCCCCTAAACATCAATACAGCTGCCTGGGATGCACTCTGGAGTTTTTTCATACTTTTGTCTTTGAGGTCGTTGGGTCGCTGTAACAGCAGGCCAATCATTCATTCAACATGGCATCGCCAGAAGTGCTCTGTGTTTGATACAAAATGTTCTGCTCACAGCTATTTCACTTATAACACTGGGAGGAAAATTCAGAACAGTATGTATTGTACCTGCCAGTGTGTGTGAACGTGTATGTATATGTGTATCGTGTATGGTGTGTAAGAGTGTATGTGTGTGTGCCTGTGTGTATAGTGTGTGTATCGTGTATGGTGTGTAAGAGTGTATGATGTGTAAGTGTGTGTGTATGTGTGTGTGCCTGTGTGTATGATGTGTAAGAGTGCGAATGTGTGTACAGCGTGTGTGTATCATGTATGTTGTGTAAGAGTGTATGTGTGTGTATCGTGTATGGTGTGTAAGAGTGTATGTGTGTGTGCCTGTGTGTATGTGTGTGTGCCTGTGTGTATGATGTGTGTGAGTGCGAATGTGTGTACAGCGTGTGTGTATCATGTATGTTGTGTAAGAGTGTGTGTGAATCTGTGAGCCAGACAGGTTTTATGGCAGTGCAGTAGCACCACTGTGTGGGTTATCAGGGATTTAGTCTGCATGTCACTCACACTCTCACACACACACTCTCTCTCTCTGCTGCACTGCGGCTGTCTGAGTGAAGTAGAACATCTTTATCCACACCAGGTCACACACCTCACATCTTCACTGCTCAGCTGATTTCCACGTCAACACTTTATTATACATTATCTTATCTAATATCTTCTGTGGCTTATCTCCATTTCATCAGATTTCCTGATAAGGCCAGCGTGTTTAAGGGCATGTGAGGACCTCCAACCTCCATCAGCAGCGACAGGCTACACCTCTCCATTAGAAGAGGTCTCCATTCGGCACCCTGACAAAACTGCTGCTAACACAAAATTACATCAGCCAATCACTGTGTTTGGTTAGGATTGCTGTGATTAATTAGTTAATACAGTTATAACTATGGCTCCGCCCATACAGGTGTACCCTGCTGTCCTAGTAGATACGCGCACACGGCATTTTCAGAGGAACACATTTACGTGCGAGAGAGAATTAAGGGAGGTCGGGCCTCAACTCAAGACTGCTACTCAGAAATGAAGACAACAATTTAATTTTTTTTAATTTACATATCTGAAAAACACGTTAAAACACAACAGCAAACACATTCAAGCGCTGTCAGGTGTGCTATAACACGAGTGAAGAGAAAGTGGACCACAGCTGTCAGATGGAGTGCAGAAAAACAGCTGGTGTGGATTTAAAGGCCGAGCACTGACCGCTGGGTGCCCCTGAGGTATGAAGGTCTTCATGTCCTGAACTGCATTTCCCAGAATGCCACAAATAACAAAGAGGCCAGCCTGGATATTTAAAAAGATGCTTGAACAGCAGAACAGCAGAGTTGTAGGGGAAAAACACCAGGTAAATCTTACCATTTATGTAACCATGGTTACCATAGCAAGTGGTCCAGTCTATATACCTCATCTGGGCCACGTCCTGTCACATGACCGGGAAAAACGACATCCTGTCACATGACCAGCAAAAAACCTGGCATGGGTGGAGACTGCTGCTGAAGACAGAAAGCTAAAAACAGAGAGGCCCTCCACCCACACACAGTTTGTTAACTAGCCGCGACGAGCCCTCCCCCACCCTCCACACGCACAGACACACAGCACCATGTTCAGGGTCCCACACTCCGCCCTTCCTGCGCTGTCTTTTCCTCAAAGAAAAGCCACAGGTGTGAGGCCGCAGTCCAGCACCAGTGTGTTTTGGGGTCAAAACCCGATGGAGGCAAAAATATCATCAATGTCATCATCCGCCTTGGGGGGGAGACTGGGGGGGCAGTTCCTACCCTGCCCCACTGCTTCCTGATTGGCCACTTCAGTGAGTCCCCCTGTCAGCTCCTCTGGGTGGGGCCTGTGAGAGGCCAGACTGTGACTGTGACTGTCCCCGCCCGTTCGGCTGCGTCTGCGTCTGCATCTGCGTGTGCGGCTCGGTCCAGACGTCGTCCTGCAGTGCTGTCTCCTCCACAGCGCATGCAGAGACACACAGGGCCTTGCCCTGCTGGCTCCCCGAGGGAAGAGCGCTCTTCTGATCCCATCCTTCATGCTCTTCACCTTCCTCTCCATCCTGCACACAGCCACAGAGAACAGAGTCATACACACACCCACGCACAGAGGCACTACACACTCACGCACAGAGGCACTACACACTCACACACAGAGGCACTACACACTCACGCACAGAGGCACTACACACTCACACACAGAGGCACTACACACTCACGCACAGAGGCACTACACACTCACACACAGAGGCACTACACACTCACACACAGAGGCACTACACACTCACACACAGAGGCACTACACACTCACGCACAGAGGCACTACACACTCACACACAGAGGCACTACACACTCACACACAGAGGCACTACACACTCACACAGTCATATCACTAAAATGAAGTTGTGTGTTGTTGAGATTTCACACAAATGCATCTTGCATGCTTCCCCAAACATGTTTATCAGTGATCACTTCAGATCAGAGACATAAGGGCGTGGCACCGTGCCTGCAGGTGAAAGGTGAAAGGTGAGGCCGCGGTACCTGATCCCCTCTGACTCCGGCCCTTTCATCCTGTGGCACTGAAGCTGCAGGAGTCTCAGCTGCCCGCTCTCCCACTTCAGCTTCCTGCTTCTGCACCAGCCAATCATCTCCCCTAGCTGGGTCGCCATGGCGCCAAAGCAGGAAGCAGCTTTCACCTCCAGCAAGAAGCTCTTCTTCTGACCAATCACAGCCGCTTCTCGTGGGTGTAACTTCCTTTCGGGTGTCCGTTGCTGCACTCCAGGGGTAAACTGTAAAAATACGTTAAGTCAGGGCTGGCCGATAAAGCGAATATATTCCATATACTCAATTTTTTTTTTTTTTACAAGATGCCATGTGGTAATATTGAATTCAGGTCAGTTTGCAGTGTAATCATTTGCCTGTTTCTTTTAAAAGTCGGCATTTAACAGGCAGAAGCTCTCTCACTTGTGCGCTCTCTCTCTGAAACTCTCTCGACCACTGAAAGCACGCCCATGAATCGGTGTCATGTCCGTGTCCTGATAGTTCAAAATGGGAAAGAACTGCAAACAGCAGCTGCTGGGCTGAGGAAGGCCTCATTCTGAAACAGTCTGTTTTATGGATTGGGGGATGAGACGTGCAACAGAGTTCAGTCTTGTGTAAATTATGCCAAATATACAGCAACGAAAGGTAGCAGTACCACAAATTAATTGCACCACCTCAAACCACACCACCCAGGGCAGAACGAAGAATCCGCCAAACACTGTGAGGCTAGTTCTGCTAACGATACCGTTACCGTTATAAGAGATATGCTGTGTGTGCGCAATTATATTGTCTGAACAATTTACTCTGAACTTAACAGCAATTATTAAAAGATATGCTGTGTGGAGCTGTTGTGTTTAAACAAATAAAGAGTGTTATTTAACATTATACATGGAACGATGAGATAAACATTAAAAGATAAACACACCTGGCTGCTTCTCCCAAACGGCCGTTTCAGCATGGCCTTCAGGTCGAATCCAGAGAGGTGATCTAACGAGGAGAGAAACACATGTGCATCGGTTACTTCAGAGCTTAAGCACTGATCTAAGATCATATTTTCACTGTACGTATTCGGACCTTATCCAAACTGAGCTAATTGGTATACTGATTCTAGATCAGCACCACTGTATGAAATGAACCTGAAAGCTGCTGCTCACCAAAGACTCGAGGGCGCGTCAGTGAGACCGCGCTGCCCAAGTCCACCTTGCTGCTCTTCCTTATTTTATTTCCCTGTGGGTGTGGCTGTTTCCTGTTGCTGGCTCCGCCTCCCTCTCTGAACATCCTCTGCAGCACAGCAGGCCCGCCCACTCGCCGTGGCTCCGCCCCCATCATCGGGGCCGGAAACGAAGGCCCCAGGACCGGCCGCAGGTCAGCGGGGAGGGGGAACTCGGTCAGGAAGGGCATGGGTTTGGACCGGGCCACCACCTGCAGGAGCTCCAACAGACAATCATACAGAGCCACCAGGCTTGGCACCAGGCCCTGCGAAAACGCCCTGCGCACACACAGACAGTAACTCTCACAGTTTACCAAAGCAAACATGCATGCAACATGTACGCAGCCAGCACCTCAGGATGTGAAGTCAGGTAATCATTCGTTTTAAATAATGCATTTCTATGCAACATTAATATACATATACACTGCTGTATATTACAGTTACTCTGATACAGTCAGCACTGGGAGGTCTAAAACATGTATATAACAAAACAAATGAGGGAAATAAAATGTTAAGTTGAAGACACCTTTTAAAATAAGGTGGAGTGCTGCAGAGGTCATTTCTGTCAATGAAAACATCCCGTTATGTGCACCTCTGTGAGGCCGTGTGTAACTGCCCATCGGACATAGAGCCAGAACAACGCATCTCAGTCATTCAGCCCTGCACTGCATTAGTCATTCAGCCCTGCACTGCACTGCATTACAGTCATTCAGCCCTGCACTGCACTGCATTACAGTCATTCAGCCCTGCACTGCACTGCATTACAGTCGTTCAGCCCTGCACTGCATTACAGTCGTCCAGCCCTGCACTGCATTACAGTCATTCAGCACACTTTCTTATCCAGACACAGGTATACTGAGGTAGAACATAAGTGCAACCTTCAAAGCATGACCCCTAATTTAGACAAAACATGGAGGGATTGTATGCTCTACATATCGGCAAACAGCAGAGGGCGCCAAACTCACCACAGGCGGCTGAGCATACTGGTGAGCACCACGTTCAGCACAATGAACTCTCCACGATGGAGGTGCTGTCCTGTTAGCCTGTAGGGGCGCTGAGTCAGGGAATTCTAATAGACTGCAGTGACACACAGATGGACTTACTCATGCAAACTCACACACAGGCTAAAAGGGGAAGGTCACTGCGTCCATGTTCAGGCAATTCAGACTGATGCACTACTACATGTTTACTATAATTTTAAGGAACAACATATATGCGACTACAAAGTGGGTGATCCTTTCCTTTAACTGCAGACATGGTGCCAGTAATTTCTCTTACAAGGAGACGTTATTCACAGTCTGGCAATCAGTGCAGAACAAACTTTGATCAAATACTTTAAATGTGCAATTTATCTGCCATAAACTGTGCGATATGATCCTGACTCACAGTTATGGACCTTCAGGTTTTACAATGGAAATGACACATACAGAGTGGCTGTATCTCCTTATCTACATCAAACATGAGGAGTGGAAGAGTGAAAGTGTTACTGCAATGCAATATGTGCACCGCAGTCCTGCTTGCAAAACTCATCTTACACATGCAACTTATCTGGTGTGGATCAAAATCTTCTTAACTATCACTGGACCACAATTTCACAAAAAAGGGTAATTCTTGCAAAGAACTGGAAACAAAACAAACCCCATATCAATTGCAAAATGTCATCCACTTTTTTTTTTTTTTTTTTTTTATTACAGAAGACATTGTTACTTCCATTTCTCTCAGAAACTAATCTGAGCCATGCAATACTGTGGCCGGTAGAGCAGTGTTTTGGCGGAAGGATACTGGAAGGCTTTGGTGCAGCGCTGCGCCAGGCAGAGCAGCAGTTTGCAGGCCCCCAGCACTTTAAGACCCTGCCACTCCAGCATGGGCTGGCTGGGGACAGCACACTCTCCCGTCTGCTTCCCCAGGGTCCTGGACAAACAGGGAATAAACCACCCCACAATGAGCTTGTTCAGACACTGCTTAGAATTACACACATGCTAAAGGTATCCCCACTGCTTTCATTTGCTAGTTAACAGAGATGCTCTCACTAATTTTGCATAGCACACACCTTTACTTACTGTTGATGTAAACAGATGCACATTTTCACACATTTATATTTGGCTGGGGATATCAAATCTTAATTTTGGAATTGAACCTGCAACTCCCTATCTGAAAATCTTAATCTTGAATGTCTTTCTGCTGACAGCATAACCTCACTTTTTATCAACCACTTAATACTTCAGCTACTGTGAATCACTGATGAAGGGAAAACATGTTAGGACATAGTTGAAAACTAGTCGAAATATGAAAGGAAAAGACATGTAGACAAAGAAACTACAGCAACCTTTCTGCCTTCGATGGACACATCTCGATCAGGTCCTGAAGGACCTCTTCCAGTTTCATGGTTTTCAGACGGTTCACGCATTGCTCCACCTGTAGTTAAACCGACAAAATTGAGGATTTGAAACTATGAATAAAACCTACATCAAAACTTTGTTTCCACTGCTTTTGATTATGCCAGTTACAATTTTTTAAATCTCTGATCGCTCCCACCCCGTACATCTGATGTCGAAAGGTGACAAACCAAGTTTATACTTTTCTCACCTGTTTGATGGCCCGAAAGGGAAGGTGCTGCCGGAAACTGTTATTCAGCAGGTACAGCAGAGCGTATAAAACGCGCACCTCGGTCTGTAGTACTTTACTCTGCAGCAGTTTCAACACTTCATCACAGTCTTTCACGAGTCGTGTCACCTTTCTGTCTTAGAGAAAACATTCTGATTAAAACATTAAACAAACACAATACAAAAGAACACATCTAATGCTTGGAATTTTTAAGAATAGATGCCACTGCAAAACAGAGGTGCAAAGGGATATGGCAAGCGTCCTAATTAAGTACAAAAACCAAGGCTGCTTAAGATCTTGCCTTGTAACCGGGGAAATATGGTTGAATACTGCCTGCCCTGGCACTGTTAATCACATTTACCAGGTGAACGCGCTTCCAAGTCTTTCTGGATACGAGCGTCTGCTAAATGACTGCAATGCAGTCAGCTTGACAATAGAGTAACTTTTCTGTTAGAGTATGCAGCCAACCAAACTAGGGTTTTACTCCAATGTAACGCTCGCTTGCCAGCTAGGATAGCTATAATTAAGTCCACCGATGTTGTATCTTCTTAAACGATAAGAAATTACCACCAGTGCTTTTCATTAAAATGAATGCTGCATGTGAACCATTTCGCGATTTAAACGCAAGCAGCATCACGCATGAAGTTCCACGTGGGACGGACAGTGCGATTAAAGCAGGTATAAAGTGACTCAACAACAAAAGCATGTCAATCACAACATGGCACTTAAACTGTGTTGGTTATAGTCTTTGCCACCATGTAAATGCCTTACCCACAGACTCAGAAAATGGAATTTGAACGGTGGAAATCGCACTAGGACATGGGATATTTACTTTATTCCACGGCTCAGACGCCATATTTTCCCAGACGACACCGCGGCCGACTGAACAAGGAAATAACTTCTTTACGTCACATGCCCCTTAAAGGGGAAGCCACTGATCACGGCAGTCTCTCCTGCAGAGACACAAATACGACTGGAACATATGGATTTCACAAATGTTGAGGAAAAAAACCGTTTGGGCGAAAACATGTGGAAAAATATCTTTATTTGTGTAACTTTATTTACAGGATATTTAAAAAAACATTTTATAGGGAAGATAGCACACCAGTTAACTGTCAGATAGTTATCAGTACTCATTAAATATGGGTTCCCTAGACAAAGCACATAAGATACATAATGATGCCCTGTCACACTGTTCTGATTATGAGCACTACAGTGTCAGGTGCGCTCCAGGACCCAGGCTGTGATAAAGGAGTTCACCTCCCCCACGACCTCCTCTTCTGCTCTCCCCTTCACAGCCAGGCCATGGCTGCCTCCCTCCATCCACTCCACTGTCGTCTCAGCCTTCATCTTCTTCATCAAGTCTTCCAGAAGATTCTGCAAGAAGCATAATGACTGTGTGTTTAAACAGGAAACTGGCCTATAAAGACGTGTGCTGTTTTAATTCACTGCGTTTCTTTGCTAAATCGACAGTGCATGATCTGTGGGTTGTGACATAATGCATGATGAGGTCATAAGTCCTGATGATGGTGTCATCTGTGAATCAGCTTACACAACACGAGCAGCTTCCATTCCCAGAGCAGCACCTGAGCACGCTTCACAGGCACCTGCTGGCAAACTCAATGACCTTCTGCGTGTTTTACTGCTGCTCCACACCCACAGGAGAAAGCCCACACCAGCGCCCCGGTTTGGGTTGGCCCTCTGGCGCCTGACCAGGTCACATGGCTTGGTTGCCCAATCATAACGTGCGGCCTTGAACAGTGCCAGCAGTTCCCCTTGACCCATTTGCAGTTACATTCGGGTGCGCAGCAGACACCCCTACCCAGAGCAACTTTACACAGCTTACATTTTTAATGCACAATCCACTTATACAGCTGGGTATTTAGTGAGGTAATTGCGGTTAGGAACCAGGCTGAAGAATGGCAGTGCCCCTGCTCCACCCCACAGCTCCCGTCGCCCGCGGTGACCTCACCCTCTGGCACATTTCGTCAGCCGTTCCCGAGACGAAAAGAACGGGGGTCTGAGTGAGCCCCATGAGGTCCTCGCTGCGCTTCACATGTACGTGTGTCTGTCCAGGAGGGTGCAGTGGGAAGGACAGACAGATCAGGCCTTGGACCGCGTCCTCGCCCCCCTCGTTCAGCTGCCTCACCAGGGCAGCAGCGGCCCGGGCTCCCATTGACCGACCTGCAGGACAGGAGGAACAGTCCAATACTGACCACCCTGCAGGAGGGACACTGTAATACTGACCACCCTGCAGGAGGGACACTGTAATACTGACCACCCTGCAGGAGGGACACTGCAATACTGACCAGCCTGCAGGAGGGACACTGTAATACTGACCCCACTGCAGGAGGGAGACTGTAATACTGACCACCCTGCAGGAGGGACACTGTAATACTGACCCCACTGCAGGAGGGACACTGTAATACTGACCACCATGCAGGAGGGACACTGTAATACTGACCCCACTGCAGGAGGGACACTGTAATACTGACCCCACTGCAGGAGGGACACTGTAATACTGACCACCCTGCAGGAGGGACACTGTAATACTGACCCCACTGCAGGAGGGACACTGTAATACTGACCACCCTGCAGGAGGGACACTGTAATACTGACCACCCTGCAGGAGGGACACTGTAATACTGACCCCACTGCAGGAGGGACACTGTAATACTGACCCCACTGCAGGAGGGACACTGTAATACTGACCCCACTGCAGGAGGGACACTGTAATACTGACCACCCCAGGAGGGACACCACTGACCAGGACTGTAAGGACACTGTAATACTGACCACCCTGCAGGAGGGACACTGTAATACTGACCCCACTGCAGGAGGGACACTGTAATACTGACCACCCTGCAGGAGGGACACTGTAATACTGACCACCCTGCAGGAGGGACACTGTAATACTGACCACCCTGCAGGAGGGACACTGTAATACTGACCCCACTGCAGGAGGGACACTGTAATACTGACCCCCTGCAGGAGGGACACTGTAATACTGACCAGCCTGCAGGAGGGACACTGTAATACTGACCCCACTGCAGGACAGTGACCACAGACTCTCCCTCAGTGTGTCATTAATTTAAGTGTCCTCTGATTTCCCTTACTGTGAACCAGGGATGTGTTAAGATACATATCACTGAACTATTTTCATACTACTCATATTTTCTGTGGCTTCTGTGTCACTGCAAATAAATACATAAATAAATAAGCAACACGCCCTGGAAACATAATCATGTATTCCTACGAATAAACACCACCAATCAAAGGCACGACAGTGTCATATTAAGGGAACATCTGCTTACCACCAATAAATATGTTCTTGAAATTGAACTTCTTTTGGTTTCGTACATATTCCTGTAGAATTAAACAACACCAGTGAGATGTGATTGAAACTACTTGCTGCGCAATAGAACTATAAAGATAAGTTCATTTCAGATTTCAAAGACACAGTTCAACTGGCAAAAATATTGTTACAGTTAGGTCATATGGGTGGCTTGGAACAGGCCTGCAAGCATCTGCCAATTATCTGAAATGTACCGGATTCATCACAACCATGATTATCGGAATTTATGATGTCAACAATATGTGCACACAACCGTGGCTATGTAATGCAGTTAAATTCCGTACCATCACGGCACTGTACGCTTTCACTCTGTAGATCAGATTTAATCCTTTACATGTAAATCGCAAACAGAAAATGCCGTTTGAAGCCAGAGCTTCAGCGAGTGAAACCAGATGTCTGAAGTTCATATCTCCTCCAGCTCCGTGTGTGAGAAGCACTGCCGTCTGCACATCGCCTGCTACAGCGGGGATGCTCAAGGTCGCATCCAGCTGTTTGGACCCGAAAGGAATTTTTAATTTGTTCTGCAAATGAAATACATTCGAAGACAAACAACAGGCAAGGTAATTACATTATAAACTGGTGGTTTCAAAACGTATGCATAATAAAAGTTAGCTTTCTTATACATAAAGTAGATGGATTTCAAGAAATAGCCAGTTACTGCAGCGACTACACTGAACTTACTGAGTTCAGCATGAGGTTCGCTACTATCCTAACTAACACGACTGAACTCCACACATTAACGGTTTGTCTTATGTTCATATAGCTTAGAGCTGAGATATTTAGTTCAATAATTTGTTACTTTGGTACCTCATGCAGGAAACTCATACTTGATGCCATATTTATCAACAGATGACCGAAGTCAAACAAGCACAAGAAAGCTTTCTCGACCCTTATTCGTGCGCCTGGCTTGTTTCTACGATTGTTCCATATACAGCGCCATCTACTGGTCAGGAGTTTTACCTCGCCGTGCTGTGAGGCAAATCACGTCTCATTGATCTGTGAATGTTTCAGAATCAGATCGATCTGGGGATCACGGTATTGTCGGAGGACCGATTTACAAACACATTTTATCCACAATCACTTCTGCGTCTCAGTTTTACAATACAGTTGTATCGATTCTATTACTTAGATTTTATTTGTGATTCATAGGGAATAAATGACAATTCAATATACGCAAGATGCATTTAGCAGCATAGATAAATTGATTTGTGTGCATTGTTTTAATCGATTACTATCCTTAGTATTGAAGTTAATATTGTATTTTATTTGCATTGCATTTCGATTCTAAAATGTGTGCCTTTTACTACCACAGATTATGCGATTACGTAAAGCTGGCACACAGTGTTCACTTTATCATGCTTCAACAATAAAAATCCAATTTAGCGAATCACAATAAACGCGACGCGCATAGATTTATGCTTGAAACAATAAGCTCTTTTCAATAGATCAAAGTGCTCTGCTTTACGTGATTTCAGAATGTAACCAACTGCAGCTCTGCAATTTGATTATCCCGTAAGTAACATATTTTAGTGCTTTATAACAGAATGAGACATCTTCAAGGTTACACTACTTTATGAATTGTAAAATATATACCACTCCCCTAAAGATTGCTCTTCAAGTATTTCTTACAGCTGTTATTGACTGAACTGCACAACTGGGGACGACGTCGCCACCAGCCTGCATGTAATTTATCAGCAGCGCTGGCTTTGGGGTGCGCACTACTGGGGATTGCTAAAATCAGGAAAGACTGAGCCTGAACCGAATTAGTTTACAATTCGTGTAATGTATTAAATGCTACCGACTCAAGCAGAGTCTGGTGACTAAATCACCTGGAAAATGAGACTGAAATAAAGTGAAATAAAAAAATGTATCTGCATTTAAGTGCTACAAGCATTAGTTCTCGCAAGATTCTGTCATTTATTCGTGTGTCTTTTTACATCCAGTTAGTATCAATCAAATGTGTAAATATCTTCCTTTGCAGATTGAGCAGTTCCTCTGTTTTTACAACTTTATAATTGAAAGTCAGGGACATGTGTCAATAAAATGTGCCATCCTTGGTCAGTAAAACAATAAGTAACACAATAAATGTCAGTCTCTTTGACACAGGACAACTTTTATTTCTCATTATTATATGAGTTGTATTAAAAAAGATATAAAAGTCATGTAGTATCATAAAGCATTTTCAGCCGATTTTATTGAGTACATTGTGTAAAAACTTTGATCCTCTTATATCAAGGACAGTCGATTTAACAGAGCTGTAGAAGCGATTACCGCCCCAGGCTCTTATACCTGATGTAAGTGTGAGATATATCCCCCAGTATATGGGCTTCCAGCTCTTCTTTATTCAGCAGGCGCAGATGGACTCCTAGTGCTGGTAGATCCTTCTTGGCATCGTAAATGCTATTGCAGCGCAGAACAGTTTTATAATAGCAGACTGTTCATTAAGGGGTCTGTTTAGTACCAGAAAAGGTTCCCCTGTCATTACAAATGTAAAAATCACTGTAGGACAGCATCGGACAACTAAGGAAACGTGGCAACTTGAGACGATGAAATAAATATGTTTCCAGTTTAGTTATTTATAGTAAGAAATGTATAATGTGCATATGAACACAAACGTAGGCCTGGTGTGTGACCCTGGCCAGCCACCTCGCTATCTGCTACGACTTAAAAGCTTGACAAGGTGGACCATAAATCAGTCTAACCTCAGTAATGAGAGCGTCAATGATCTGAGTTTAATTATCTGACACATTTTCTTTTCTATGTTTTTGCTCTTTTTGTGAATAGATGTACAACCAACCAGCAAAAATAATTGAACAACAGAAATAGCTTCCGTGTCCGTATTTACAGCTAAACATGCCTGACCGCTCGTGATGTCCTGTCCGGCTGTGAACCCCGTCCTTGTGTGGAGGGATTAGGGTTTGTTCTTTGGGCAATTATGATTATATATTGTATTTACAATCATTTTACAAAATTGAACTAAGTAAAATGTTCCATTTTTATAACAAACCTGTCCTCCTTCTATACAGTCTGCCTGCAAAGAGGCCAACTATGAGTGCTACATACATTCATTTACCCTGATTACAGCTGAACAAAAATGAGGAAACATGCCTCTCACGGTGCACAGAGTGTGTACAGAAAGGAACCACACCAAAGTTCAAGATAAAACTGCATTATCAGTGATGACTCAGTTTCCTCTCACGGTGTTAGGAGTGTGCCTGTCTGTATCTCTGTCTGTCCAATCCACTGCCTCTTTCTGCATGTTTCATACACAGTATTACACATATTTATGTATTTAGTATGTGAGACGTTCATAAACACAGTCTGTACTAAATAAACACCATTTTTCTTTTTGGGTTTTTAAGAGCATATTATTGCAGTGCCTCCTGGATGGTGACTGTTTTTATCTGCACCTATCAAACTGTACAGTACTGTGAAGGTCAAAGGTTACCCAAATGCCACTGCAAGGTGTAACTGAGTGCAGGAAGTACAGGAATCTGTCTGCTATGTGTCCTTGAGTTTTTTATATAAATGCAATGACAGAGATAGGCAGGCTGAGACAGTAAGATGAAACGCAGTATTACATGTTCTACAAGCATTCCCAGGTGGAGAAAAGAGACAGCTGAGAGTAACACACAGATAAGTGCAAACACGACCAACGGCTGTGAGGGAATGCTACAGACAGAAGCTCAGCCGGTGCCTGTGTACAGCAGTGCTTAGCAACAAAGACACAGGATATTCATGCAGCAGCAGCGCCACCTATAGGTCATGTAATTTGTTGTTTGTTTTATAGTACATAGCAGGCTGGCCAGAACGTATTACTCAGCTGTGATAACTACACATTGCTTGCACAGATGAACCGTCATTGTCTAATGATAAAAATCTGCCAACAGTCATACAGAAACCTTATATAACATCTGTAGTGACAGCATAGCAATGGCTGCTATGCTAATTTCAGACTCACAATACTGTCAATATGAGAACAAGATAAGAACAGGAAACCTTTTCAACTCTAACACAGATGGAAAGAAAACAATCTTATCTACGCACAACGCAGGTAGATCAAGAAATTAACTGGACGATATCTGAGAGGAACGGTATATAAGAAATTTTGGTTGAACAAACTATTCCTGAAACTGAGCCCTCAAACCCACACACACAGGGAAAACACACACTCGATTTACTGTCCCACTAGGGACACGTTGTTTAATGTAAACAGCATTGAACAGAATAGATACATTACAGCACAAAATACAGGAGAGACCAGCCTGCTGGGCCTAAACCTGTGAATCAATAACCACAGACACAAATATCTTCACATTCAGCGGACGCTCTTATCCACAGCAATTTACACAGTTTACATATGGCACACTGTGGCTGTCCACCACAGCTGGACTTTTACTGAAGCAACTGGGTTCACAGCAGTGCCCTTGCTGGGAATTAAACCTGCAAACCTGGAGTTTCAAGCCTGTGCCCCAAATAATGCTGCACACAAAAGTCAGTTTGACAGCACACTGATTCTGCCACATGGCTGCGTCCCGGCAGGCCCTTCCCCAGGTGCTGGAGCTGGGAGAGGCTGGACCGGCATGGCCTGTTTAAGGGCCTTCCAGAACCCCGAGTTGGAGCAGGAGGCGTCTGTGCGGGTCCCGGGCCTGGACTCTGCACTGGGGGTCCAGCTGAGGATGGGCAGAACCCTCAGGGCTCGGCGCACAGCGGGGGGGAGGGATAGGGAGGTGGGGCGGGGCAGGGTGTGGCCGTTACGCACCAGGATGAGGCGGAGCTGGGGGTCCTCACGCAGTGCCTTGAGCCCCATCTCCAGCTCAAACAGGCAGTCGCTGCGCAGGTAGCAGGAACTCAGCACGCAGATCACCCTCCGGCTATGCTGGATCGACCACAACACGTCCTCTGTGTACACTAGGTACACACATATATAACTCAACATCACATGTATATATTCTTATGTACACACATATATAACCCTATGTCACACATATATGACCCTATGTACACACATATATAACCCTATGTCATGCATATATAACCGTATGTACACACATATATAACCCTATGTCACACATATGTGACCCTATGCCATGCATATATAACCCTATGTACATACATATATAACCCTATGTCATGCATATATAACCCTATGTCACACATATATAACTCTACGTCACACATATATAACCCTATGTACAGACACATATATGACCCTATGTCATGCATATATAACCGTATGTACACACATATATAACCCTATGTCATGCATATATAACCCTATGTCACACATATATAACTCTACGTCACACATATATAACCTTATGTACAGACACATATATGACCCTATGTCACACATATATAACCCTATGTCATGCATATATAACCATATGTACACACATATATAACCCTATGTTATGCATATATAACCCTATGTACACACATATATAACCCTATGTCACACATATATAACTCTATGTACACACATATATAACCCTATGTCATGCATATATAACCCTATGTCACACATATATAACTCTATGTTATGCATATATAACTCTATGTACACACATATATAACTCTATGTCATGCATATATGACCCTATGTCACACATATATAACCCAATGTCATGCATATATAACCCTATGTCACACATATATAACCCTATGTCATGCATATATAACCGTATGTCACACATATATAACCCTATGTCACACATATATAACCTTATGTACAGACACATATATAACCCTATGTCATGCATATATAACCCTATGTCACACATATATAACCCTATGTATACACATATATAACCCTATGTTATGCATATATAACCCTATGTCACACATATATAACTCTATGTACACACATATATAACCCTATGTCATGCATATATAACCCTATGTCACACATATATAACTCTATGTTATGCATATATAACTCTATGTACACACATATATAACTCTATGTCATGCATATATGACCCTATGTCACACATATATAACCCAATGTCATGCATATATAACCCTATGTCACACATATATAACCCTATGTCATGCATATATAACCGTATGTCACACATATATAACCCTATGTCACACATATATAACCTTATGTACAGACACATATATAACCCTATGTCACACATATATAACCCAATGTCATGCATATATAACCCTATGTCACACATATATAACCCTATGTCATGCATATATAACCGTATGTACACACATATATAACCCTATGTCATGCATATATGACCCCATGTACAGGCTGCAGCCCTGAGGCTCCAGCACTCACCCCCTCCAGGTGGCAGGTCTCTCTGCAGCAGACACAGCCTGTAGCCATACTGCTTCTCCAGCACGTTGGGCAGGTGTTGCAGGCCCAGTGTCTCCCCTGTCAGAGCAGAGTCTTCCTGCTCTGAGCATGAGCTGCTCACACATGACACGAAAGCGTCAAACTCTTTTCCCTCTGTGAGAGAGTATAACACACATCCAACACTGTGAGAGAATATAACACACACCCAACACTGTGAGAGAATATAACACACACCCAACACTGTGAGAGAGTATAACACACACCCAAAACTGTGAGAGAATATAACACACACCCAGCACTGTGAGAGAATATAACACACACCCAGCACTGTGAGAGAATATAACACACACCCAACACTGTGAGGGAATATAACACACACCCAACACTGTGAGAGAATATAACACACACCCAACACTGTGAGAGAATATAACACACACCCAACACTGTCAGAGAGTATAACACACACCCAACACTGTGAGAGAATATAACACACACCCAGCACTGTGAGAGAATATAACACACACCCAGCACTGTGAGAGAATATAACACACACCCAACACTGTGAGGGAATATAACACACACCCAACACTGTGAAAGAATATAACACACACCCAACACTGTGAGAGAATATAACACACACCCAACACTGTGACAGAATATAACACACACCCAACACTGTGAAGGAATGTAACACACACCCAACACTGTGAGAGAATATAAAACACACCCAACACTGTGAGAGAATATAACACACACCCAGCACTGTGAGAGAGTATAACACACACCCAACACTGTGAGAGAGTATAACACACACCCAACACTGTGAGAGAGTATAACACACACCCAGCACTGTGAGAGAATATAACACACACCCAACACTGTGAGAGAATATAACACACACCCAACACTGTGAGAGAATATAACACACACCCAACACTGTGAGAGAATATAACACACACCCAACACTGTGAGAGAATATAACACACACCCAGCACTGTGAGAGAGTATAACAGTCACCCAACACTGTGAGAGAATATAACACACACCCAACACTGTGAGGGAATATAACACACACCCCACACTGTGAGAGAATATAACACACACCCAACACTGTGAAGGAATGTAACACACACCCAACACTGTGAGAGAATATAACACACACCCAACACTGTGAGAGAATATAACACACACCCATCACTGTGAGACCATAAACACAAACAAACAACACCATGAGACAGGATACTACAAATTAAATAAACAGCATTATAAGACAGGAAATGACAATTTCATCATGGTTTTGCATCGACCACCAGAGCGTATTCTTAAATGGGTCAATTCCTGTTTGTGCACCCCGACCTGGACGACAGCAGGTGAGGTGCCTCAGAGTCATGGCTCTGGTATCTGCAATCTGTGTGACACGGGTATCCCCAGCCAATACAACCTGCAGCCTGCATCTAAACACACTCACTTTACACACTGCTTATACAGCAATATATCTTGCAGGATCTGTCCCCATCCCAAGAATGGGTGCTTAGTACATTTTTACTACTTCATTTTCATTTTAAATTTGGCAAGTCATCATAAAGGTGAAACTATCACAGACAGTGCAGTGCTGAGATTAACTGTGTCTCACAGGGGGCTCTGTGGCCCTGAGACTGGACACACACTGAGGTTACCTGTGTCTCACAGGGGGCTCTGTGGCCCTGAGACTGGACACACACGCTCACCTGGCTGGCTTAACACACTTATTCCACCACCGTACCATTTCATTTACATATCCAGAGTAAAGTGTTTTTATTTACAGCCAATGAAAATATAAGGTTGAAAAAGAGGGAGCAGGTAACCTGTTGGTTGTATTGATGTTTACTGACGTTTTGATCTAATTCAAATTTGCAGTGTTAGTACTGACTGTGGCCAGAGAATCATGCAGGTATTTTTCTAATTCATCATGTAAGAATTTCAGCTGCTCCTGGAGGGAAAATGTCTTCACTACCAAGCCCATGCATTTGTTGTAAGCATTAATTAGCAGATATTATTAAAAAGTAAAAAAGGGTAAAAAGTCATTAGTTATGATGGAATGCTTGGAGGTTTAAATAAAGCAATATGTCCTAACCATGTCAGGTTTACATGACAGTGTCAGACCTGATACCGTGTCCTCCGCAGGCAGGTATGCTCTGTACAGGAGGTAGATCTCTAGCCAGTAAATCCGAACCAAGATGCTGACCCCCGTTGCAAATGCCAGCGTCAACACAGGTCCAATGATCACCAGCGAGAGTCCTGAAAAAGAGCCAAAAAGAGTCAGTGAGCCACTGAAACAGAGCCAAAACGAGTCAGTGAGCCACTGAAACAGAGCCAAAACGAGTCAGTGAGCAACTGAAACAGAGCCAAAACAAGTCAGTGAGCCACTGAAACAGAGCCAAAACGAGTCAGTGAGCCACTGAAACAGAGCCAAAACGAGTCAGTGAGCCACTGAAACAGAGCCAAAACGAGTCAGTGAGCCACTCAAACAGAGAGGTAATAATGATGTAAATATTTCTACATGTTTCCCTGTCACTGCACCTGCAGGTCTCCTCTTCAGCCTGATGGTGGCGTTGCGGATGTCTATGGAGTTTCGTGCAGAGCAGATGAAGGTGGCTCCCAGGTGTCTGTGGGTTACCTGCTGCAGGTGAGCACTGTGATTGATAGTATGCTCCCAGGCTGTCCGCTCAACCTCCCTGTAGCCATGGCAACCAGTGACACACATTTACATTATACTCACAGCAATGAACACAGGATGATGACACGCACACACACGTGCACACACGCGCACACGCGCACACACACGCGCACACACACACGCACACACACACGCACACGCACGCACGCACGCACACACACACACACACGCACACACACACGCACACACACACAAACGTACACACACGCGCACACACAAACGTACACACATACACACGCACACATGCATGCACAGACGCATGTGCACACACACATACACACACATGCATGCAAACACACGCACACACATGCACACATTTATGCATGCACGCAGACACACGATTCTATAATAATTCATATATTAATATTGCAAAAGCTAGGGCTGCCCCCGACTAAAGATTTTCCTAGTTGACTAGTTATCGTTGGTTCAAGCCATTAGCGGATTTGTCATGGCACGTTTATGATACTAATTTAATTATTTAAATATATATTTTTTGGGGAATCAGAAAATGGTTTGACTTCCAGGTCTGAGAAAGAATGTTATAAGTAACAGTGGTAACACTGTGCTAATTTACAAAGAAATACAAAACCGTAATAATGAGCCTTTAAAACATAAATTTTTACAAGCGCGCACAGGAAGGTAGCCGCTTGTTAACGACAATGGTATCGGCAAAAGCGGTAATGATTCTCAAAGTGTCGGAACAACCAGCAAGGAGACTGAACATTTTGCCAATTTATTTCAACACAGTTTAACGTCACACAAATTATGAACTTGAAACACCAACACAATAACCCTATAAAACAAATGGGAAATGAAAATAAAAACTAATTTGAAAAAATAGCTGCTCTGGCAAGCTTAGGATAGTGTTCCTCATTTTTTCCCACCATGTCAGTGGCCCTGAATCAGCCTTTGTTCGGTCCTCCAAGTATATCATAATTTCATTGTTCTCTCCTGTCTGCTGCTCTTCATCAGTACCCATCAGCATGGGTATCTCCTGCACGGGTCCTGTTTTGTAGACCCACCCGACTTACTTAACACCGCAACTGACCCGCTACCCGACATTAGCACTAATTTAATGCCGTTACTGACCGACCCGTTTAACATATTATTTTAAACAACGCAAACTATTAAAATCACGAAACTACATCAGGTTCACCAAAAAACTTTATTTGCTCACACAAGCAATGTTTATTAACTGCCTGCATTTTGAGTGCATTGTTGGTGATAATCAGAAGAAAAAAAGAATGTCCATGGTTTTTTCAAACAAAAAAACAGCCTGATCTATTTCACCTGCAGCCCACCTATGCACATTTCCCAGCCGCACCCGTAAATCGCAATGTTAATATTTTTTCATCCATTTTGGTTGATTTCCTGCCCAACATAGTCTAATAATTTTTAATGACAAGGTGCAACTCCCAGATGGAGTTTGAGGGTTTTTTTCTTTTCTGCGACTAACGGACCAATGAAAATTTGGTCGACTAAAACTCTTCTCATCGACTAACGGTTGGTCGACTAACAGGGGCAGCCCTAGTAAAAGCAAACTCACTGAGTGATATGTGATTGACTGAGCTGATCTGATAAATGAGAAATACAATACATTATGAGGGATATGCAACATATTAAGCTTAATGATACGATATACACACAATAAACTCATGTGTGTTGTTATGTGTTGTGGATGAAAGGCTCGTGCGCTGACAGCATGCTGTACAGCAGACTCACTTTGGAACGTCCATCTGCAGAGGCTCCAGACTGCCGTTACCATGGTTACCGCCAAACCCCACCCACCACAGAACGGAGGTGCTGGGGTTTCTCTCGAACCCAAACTGCACCTTACAGGTCAAAGTGTGGGGTTTTCCTGGCAGGAGAGCAGGAAACGGAACTGTCAAACTGCAGGATTGCGCAAGTCCAGGCATTTTGCATGTGCGGTGGAACGTCAGAGACGCGTGACGGCTCTGAAAGTTCCATAATATCTTACCCAGCTCAACTTCCTCAGTGTGGTTTCCAAGGGGATACAGGATCCGGGGCGGGGACTCAGTGTCCGGTGCTATCAACGCAAAATGCACACACTCGATTGGTCAACAAGAACATGGACAATACTGCCCTGGGTTTTATAGTGATCTCAGTCCCCAATCACACAAACGCTAAGTCCAGCTCTGAATCTTTATTTTTAGCACTTAACACGGTCAGGCTGGCACACAGGGTGACGCTGGAGGGGAGAGACATCCACACTAGCGCACCCTGTCTAAGGCAGTTTAAAGTGAAGCAGCATGGCTGTGTGTTTGTGAGCTGGGTCTGTCACTGACTGCTGCTTTCCTGTGTTGAGCTGAACATGAAAACTGAGCAGGAAATGGAGGAAGGGCCATCATCAATGCTTACTCAATGACACTGAAACAGAATCTGGGACACAAATTATCAGAGAGCACAACAAATTAGCACATTCCTGCTTCCATGTTTGTGTTAGAACTCTAGGAGGCTGAGATTTTTGTTGTGAGTGCATACATGAAGGATTCCACTGTCCTCTGTCTGTGTGTGTGTGTGTGTGTGTGTGTGTGTGTGTGTGTGTGTGTGTGTGTGTGTGTGTGTGTGTGTGTGTGTGTGTGTGTGTGTGTGTGTGTGTGTGTGTGTGTGTGTGTGTGTCTGCCTGTTAACAATGTATACAGTAACTGGGACTACAGTAAGTTGACAGTAACAGGGAGTACCATAAGGTACAGTTTTTGACATGGATGTCACATTTGAGTAATAAACACATTTTCTTCTATTCAGAATTCAACAGAAACAATAATAATAATAAAATAATAATAATAATAATAATAATAATAATAATAATAATAACAGAAACCTGGTATGAGGGAGCTGTTCTAATTACCAGCCAAATGGACACCAAAGTCACCTACGGGCCCAAGGTCAGCAGCACAGTCCAGCAGAGGGAAATGAACAAAGGTAAACCATCTCACAGCAACCGTCACTCACTATTAGAACTGCCCATTTCACTCTGGGTCTCACAGCAACCGTCACTCACTACTAGAACTGCCCGTTTCACTCTGGGTCTCACAGCAACCGTCACTCACTACTAGAACTTCCCATTTCACTCTGGGTCTCACAGCAACCGTCACTCACTACTAGAACTGCCCGTTTCACTCTGGGTCTCACAGCAACCGTCACTCACTACTAGAACTGCCCGTTTGACTCTGAGTTCTAATGATGAAGTTCTCATTCATTCGCTTCAGTGTGTGTCTTGTTTGTGATTTTATTATTTTTTTTAATATAGTCTATGTTCAGTTCACTGTTAAACTGCTGTAAAAGCAGCCACATTTTGTGCACATGCCATCTACTGTATCGGGGTGGTATAGCAGGGAGCTTTTCCCATATGCCCTGGCAGGGACACTGCCTCTGACCAGTACACACCCACCAGCTGGAGAAATCTACAGAGCCAACCTAAACTACATGTTCATGCCATTCTCCAATTTTAAACGTTTAGTCCTTCATACATTTACAGAAAAGTGCACCTATACATATTTTTAAATCTTTTTACCCATTGTATGTGCTTTTTATATTGATTTGTATTGTAATTACAATTGTGAATGCATCCGTATCTCAGTGAGGTTTCTGGGTAATGTAAAGGATAAATACATTTTGAAATAAAAAGAAACAAAAAAGTCATGTGTACTGCAGTCCCTAAAAGGGATAAGGCAGGAGCCTGACCACTTACGGATGGCAGCCACCCGCACTGTCCGTCTCGCTGTCCACTTCATCCCGCCAGCCTCAGGGCCAAAGCTTGCTTCACAGGTGAAGTTGGCATTGTCCTTCTCATGGACATCATGAAGAACCAGCTCATACTTCCGGAAAAAAGTGTAATCAGTCTCCACCGGCTTACCGTTCTGAACAAAATAAAAGCGCATCGTTTTAGATTTCTGAATGAACTACACATTTAAAAGGGGAAATTCTTCATAAATCATAACTTTAAACAAGACTCCCTGAAGAACAGATGGGTGACAGCAACAGCATGCAGGAGACTGCGTTACAGAGGAATTCATGCCACACAAATACTGAAAAACATGGCTGCTGGTGTTACACACAGGGCGTATGTGTGTTACACTAAGGGCATGTGTGTTACACTCAGGGCGTATGTGTGTTACACTAAGGGTGTACGTGTGTTACACTCAGGGCGTGTGTGTGTTACACTCAGGGCGTATGTGTGTTACACTAAGGGTGTACGTGTGTTACACTCAGGGCGTATGTGTGTTACACTCAGGGCGTGTGTGTGTTACATGCAGGGCGTATGTGTGTTACACTAAGGGCGTGTGTGTGTTACACTCAGGGCGTATGTGTGTTACACTAAGGGTGTGTGTGTGTTACATGCAGGGTGTATGTGTGTTACACTAAGGGCGTGTGAGTGTGTTACACACAGGGCGTGTGTGTGTTACATGCAGGGCTGAAAAGCCACACTAAGAGCGTGTGTGTGTTACATGCAGGGCTGACAAGCCACACTAAGGGCGTGTGTGTGTTACATGCAGGGCTGAAAAGCCACACTAAGGGCGTGTGTGTGTTACATGCAGGGCGTATGTGTGTTACACTAAGGGCGTGTGTGTGTTACATACAGGGTGTATGTGTGTTACACTAAGGGTGTGTGTGTGTGTTACATGCAGGGTGTATGTGTGTTACACTAAGGGCGTGTGAGTGTGTTACACACAGGGCGTGTGTGTGTTACATGCAGGGCATGTGTGTGTGTTACACTAAGGGCGTGTGAGTGTGTTACACACAGGGTGTGTGTGTGTTACATGCAGGGCATGTGTGTGTGTTACATGCAGGGCTGAAAAGCCACACTAAGGGCGTGTGTGTGTTACATGCAGGGCTGAAAAGCCACACTAAGGGCGTGTGTGTGTGTTACATGCAGGGCTGAAAAGCCACACTAAGGGCGTGTGTGTGTGTTACATGCAGGGCTGAAAAGCCACACTAAGGGCGTGTGTGTGTGTTACATGCAGGGCTGAAAAGGGCTGTTACAAAAGCCACACTAAGGCGTGTGTGTGTGTTACATGCAGGGCTGAAAAGCCACACTAAGGGGTGTGTGTGTGTTACATGCAGGGCTGAAAAGCCACACTAAGGGCGTGTGTGTATGTTACATGCAGGGCTGAAAAGTTACATGCAGGGCTGAAAAGGGCGTGTGTGTGTTACATGCAGGGCTGAAAAGCCACACTAAGGGCGTGTGTGTGTGTTACACACAGGGCATGTGTGTGTTACATGCAGGGCGTATGTGTGTTACATGCAGGGCTGAAAAGCCACACTAAGGGCGTGTGTGTGTGTGTTACATGCAGGGTGTATGTGCTCAGAAGTGAGAGCGCAGCAGTGATGTAAGTTGTATTACTGAGCTTGTATTCTCTGACTGCGTGTAAAAGTGTTGGCTTTTCAGCCTTTACCCTTAGTTTAATCAACATCGCAGCACTTTTCCTTTCATTTCAAAAACAGGGAAATATGGATTATAAGAATAACACATTTCCAAGGGAAAATTGTATGTTAATTTCAAACACTAACATTGCTTTTCAGTGCAGGCTTTGTAGATGGAAAATGGATGCAGTGTGTTTTAGAGGAGCAGCTTAAACCAAAACCACATTATGTTCCTCCTGCATGAGGAATTTCACTAAGACAAAGCCACTCACCCTGTACCACCTGAGGGCTGATGGATCTGAGGTGAAACACCTGAGCCCAGGACAGGTTATTTTCCCCTCTCTTCCCCTGATCAGGGTGACCTCACTGTGGACGGAGTCCTGGCAGTCCTTCTGTTGCACCACATCAATCAGGAAGTGTTGCACAACATCCCTTCGACAACAATCAGGAAACACAACACCCTTACAACAACCAGCAGCAAACACACAACACCCTCACAACAACCAGCAGCAAACACACAACACCCTCACAACAACCAGCAGTAAACACACTATTGTATAATGTAACACACGCATGCACGCGCACACAGAGCATACCTACCCTGTGTGACAAGAATAGTTTCCAGAATGCCTTTCAGAAATATTGGAAAACCAAAGGGAGTTCCCCAGTTTCGACATGCTCCCATCAGCCACAGGGAGGTGTGTGACGGTGTTGCCGTGGAGGTGGTGCCAGGCTGTGCCGTCCTGCAAGCCCTGGGCTGTGCTGTAGAGCCACGGGGAGTCTGGAGGAGCACACTGCAGGAGGAGGAGCTGCCCCCGCACAGCTCTGTATGCCTGCAGCTCGGGGAGGGACCTCACAGCTGCAGCCAGGACGACACACACACACACACACACACACACACATAACCCCTCAGCCTTCCCCTGCATACCAATGCACAGAGCTGGTAACAGTGCAGGACATAGTATAACTACACGTGTGATTAATGTGTCTAATATCTACTGAAATATGAATAACATGACAAAGTCAGTGAGTCAGAAAGAGAGAGTGAGTGCTGACTTTAAGATATCATTTACTGCACAGACGAAAGAGACAAGTTGTAACTAAGGTTTGAGTCTGACCCGAAAGAAAGAATCAGACAAACAAAAAACAAAAAGCTGTTACCTTTGAACTCACAAATCCATGTCTGAATCCACACAGCTGCAGTCACTATAGCTACCACCCTCTCAGTGCTCATCTCCTGTCACTGTGGTTTCTCTGCGTCCCCAGCCTGCACGTGCCTCACCATACCCATGTCCACAAAAATACTACAATATAAAAAACGAGAAGGAAAGAGGCAGGTAGTGGCAGGGAAATCCATGCCAAAGACACAAGACCTCCGCTCTGGACTGAGGGTCTCACGGCCGCCGGCTCTGTCATGTCCACACGGGCTTGGTTAGCGGCAGGGAGTTGGTGGCCAGTCAGACAGGCTTTCCTCGGAAAGTGCTGGCAGTTCAACGGAGAACCTATTTTTGTGATCTCACTTTCTGTTTTTGTTCTCTTCCTCACCGCTGTCAAAACGTGCCAGAATGAAACACTTCAGAAAAAAGAATCAGCCTTGTGGCATTTCTACTAAAAAATAGCCGCCTTTGGGTGATCTGGGTTTGGCTCTTTGCGTTTGGAGCCAAAGCCACAGTTTCCTCTGCATTTGATAAATGCACAGAAAGAGAAGACACCTTTAATAAAAGGGCAAACACTACGTAAGACTGAAGGGCTGTGCTCTTACAGCCCAAACTCACAACACAATGACAAAAGCAGGCTGTACAACATGGGGCATTTGGGGCTCCAAACTGTGGAAAATCCAGATTTGTGCATCAGGGCAAAACTCATTTCATAGCAGTTTGGAATGTAAGAGTTCCGGCAGCAACAGTTAAGCAACATGCTGTTGCATTCTGCTCATGCGAAATTTATGTCAGTTTTGAAACAGTCACAGTCACTCAAGAGAGACCTCAACACTTCCCCAGACCACAGGAGAGGTCCAATCACAGGCTCAGGATGTTTCAGTGTTTGGAGGCTTCCGATGTCTGAACTACCTAACTGCCATTTTAAGCATAGGTGAAATAAACTCACAGTGAAACTCAAATCCTAATTTTTTTTTTTCAAAATTAAGTGAATTTAATTTCCATTTATCAATTTGTTATTTATGTTTTATTTTAAACCAATTTAAACCATTAATCTTTATTATTAATTCTTAAAAACTACTCTGGTATTGTATTCAATCCACATGATGCATAACAACTCATACCATTCACATCAGGTAAAATACCACAGCCAGATTTGAATATTGAATATCAGGCCAGCATCACCAGCCTGCCTCTGAGCGTAAGACCTGCTGAGGTCATTATCCACTCAGCACCACAATCCACACATTGGTACACTTTCAGTATTCTTCAGTTTGTTCACTTTTACTGGTTCCTCTGCTACTTGCTTTGTATTGTGATTGAATACATTATGTGTGCATAGTACAACTTACCTTGTTTTGCTTTGGTGTTACACTTTTTGTCATTATCTTAATCTGATTTTGAAGCACACTGTGGTACAGTGTTTGAAACTTGAAACATAGGCTATGCAAATGTGCATGACAAGAATCAGAGAAGGTAAACGCGCGGCTGAGTGGGTGTTGAGAATCATAGAACATAACCACACAGTTAGGTTCATGTTGAGAATCAGAGAAGGTAAACGCACGGTTGGGTTCATGTTGAGAATCAGAGAAGGTAAACGCACGGTTAGATGGCATCAGTTACTTACTGTCAATGGTGCAGATTTTCTCAATTCAGTGACCATGAGCTTCTTCAGGGCGTCTGCCCCCCGTCCCCTCAACATATAAACAGGTCAGGATAAAATCCCCGCAGTGTGGTTGTGCTCTGGAAACGGTGCTTTTATTTGACGGGTTGCGACAAGCCTGATGTACCCCTCCACCGAGCCGCAGAAGGAAGCTTCCTGTGGAAGTACTTGTAAAGAAAAAAAAAACCAAGAAAAAAAAAACTTTGCCTACCACAGAAGCTCACACCTTCAGTGTGGAAAATATGACTTCTAAGTCAGTTAGTGTCGGGTTGGGTGATGTGTTTTCGGTGATGTTTTCTCGGCTCCTGGCTCAGTAGAGCGAGTCTCAACACCTGCGCTTCACCAGAACAGACAGTTGCTTCAGAATCTGACTAGAACCTGAAAGTGACTCAGAAGGTCACGGTCCTCTGAAGGGGAGACACAAACGATCATATCTCAATGAGCGATATATCAGCACAGGAGCCTCTCTTCCTCAATACACAGCAAAATCAGGCACATTAGCAACGCATTCATCCACTAAAGCATTAAATGTTTTGTTTTTCTGTCAGGCAGGGGCATCAAGGAGTCTTCAAGTCTCCAAGGAGGGAGATTTAAAAAGCTAACAGATATTGCTTCAAAACAAATCTCTTCAAATACTTTTCATTTGAATCTCAATCTAAACAGTAATAAACACAGCAATTACACACAAAAAAGACCCCTGCATGTCCCTGGTCATGGGGAGAAACTCTCAAATACTCACAAAAGAAAGCAGCAATACTTCCAAAGAGTGTACATCAATGTATGTTTATTTGTATTTGATTTGCATCAACATATTTTTAGTATATTTTGGAGTAACCTCTATTACACTACTATAATATCAACAAGAACAGAAGGTGTTAGAACCAGTTAAACAAGACAAACCTTTTGCGGCCATTCTTTATGAAACCAGGTCATGGTCATTAACGGAACTACAGAGTGAAATACACAGTTTCAGTGACTCGCACAGAGCCCAGAATTACAGCCCTGAGGCCATCCACACACAGACTCAGTAGCCATCATCAATCCGGAGATCTGCATCTTTTTCTCAGGACTTCAATTTTCATCCAAACAGAAAGTAAGGACAGAATCACTCAGGGTGATGTTAGTGTAATTTTCATTGATAGCCACTGTGGACTGGCAAAGATGGACTCAAAACCTCATCAACAACACTTGGACAGAAACAACAACGTTGTACTCAAATATTTTTTCCTTCAAGGACTACAACAACCTCTGAGCTGCACTCGGTCGGAAGCCCCTCGTGTGTACGGCGAGGAGTGAATGTTGGGTTTCATTGGGCGGATAAGGAGGGTTTAATATGTTTTGTCTGTTTGTGGTTCGTGATTTGTGACCTCCAGTGGGAGTGGAAGAGTCTGGATGAGCATCTATATGACAGCATGCATTAGCGCTGTGAAACCATCGGGCTGGGACTGACAGAACTACCGAATGACTGATGTGACGTGCGTCAGCATTGTCTTCACGTCTTTTGGGAAACTAAGGCTTTTATTAGAGACACCAGGAGAATTTCAGCTGTAACTCTTTCAGCTATTGTAGACCTTGGAAAAATATGCCCTAGCACATGAGACCACTGGAATGTAACCAATTTTACCCCATGTTCACATTTTACGTTTAATTAGGTCGATTGTAAACGATAAATTCTATTGTGTACTTTTGCCCAAATAACGAATTGGAGAGTAAAACACATAGGCAATAACCCACTAATATTTACCTTTTCAACATATACATTACAGATATTGTAGAACATCCTATTCACAAACATTTACAGTTTCAAAGCTGTCACCATGAACGATACGATGAGAGCATTTTGTCTTTGCGAACGGCTGCGGTTACCTAAAGCAATGTAAATTCAAAAGGACAGCACACACAATCTCTCAGACCTCTCATTCACAAACTAACACGTAAGCGTTACCTGAAGCTTCTCTGGATGCCTCACCCTCATCTTCACATTAATCTAAACTTATTACTTGTGTTTTTGGATCAGTTTCTTTAAACAAAAGCCATAAAATGGCAAACAGCAAACTAACCATGCTGTTTTAGCAAATATAAATTAATAATCAGACCTACACAGCCATACATGGTGAAGCATATTGTAACATCATGATGTAAAATAAGACACCTTTGATCTGTGGCAATATTACTCTGCTTATATTACGTTAGATTGCTTTGGCAGAGACATGAGTTTTTGTTGACACTGGCTTCGGTGAAACACCCCAATTTGCCAAAAACAAGATATGTCAGAAAGGCAGCGGGAAAAGCAAAGAAAAAAAGGAAAAATGAACCAGCAATAAACCAAACTGACTTGCGGCAGACATTAAAGGCTAGCCTGAATGACTGGCTAATTTCACAAAATCCATAGGAATTGTATCATTTCTACCACATCAGTTCAACTGCTTTACATGAAGGACTCAGCCACCCCGGCCATGGCACATGGTACGTGAGAGTGTGTGCGTGCGTGTGTGTGTGTGTATGTGTGTGTGTGTGTGCGGGTCTGCTGTGCATGAGGAAGCAGCATCATCCTCCTCCAATTCCACCTTTTGCTTTCTCAGCTACATTTACAGTGACCTTCCTGATGACTGGGCGGAGTCATTTACAGTGACCTTCCTGGGCGGAGTCATGTACAGTGACCTTCCTGGGCGGAGTCATTTACAGTGACCTTCCTGATGACTGGGCGGAGTCATTTACAGTGACCTTCCTGATGACTGGGCGGAGTCATTTACAGTGACCTTCCTGATGGCTGGGCGGAGTCATTTACAGTGACCTTCCTGATGACTGGGCGGAGTCATTTACAGTGACCTTCCTGATGACTGGGCGGAGTCATTTACAGTGACCTTCCTGATGACTGGGCGGAGTCATTTACAGTGACCTTCCTGATGACTGGGCAGTGAGTCATTTACAGTGACCTTCCTGATGACTGGGCGGAGTCATTTACAGTGACCTTCCTGAGTCAGTTTACAGTGACCTTCCTGATGACTGGGCGGAGTCATTTACAGTGACCTTCCTGATGACTGGGCGGAGTCATTTACAGTGACCTTCCTGATGACTGGGCGGAGTCATTTACAGTGACCTTCCTGATGACTGGGCGGAGTCATTTACAGTGACCTTCCTGATGACTGGGCGGAGTCATGTACAGTGACCTTCCTGATGACTGGGCGGAGTCATTTACAGTGACCTTCCTGATGACTGGGCGGAGTCATTTACAGTGACCTTCCTGATGACTGGGCGGAGTCATGTACAGTGACCTTCCTGATGACTGGGCGGAGTCATTTACAGTGACCTTCCTGATGACTGGGCGGAGTCATTTACAGTGACCTTCCTGATGACTGGGCGGAGTCATGTACAGTGACCTTCCTGATGACTGGGCGGAGTCATTTACAGTGACCTTCCTGGGCGGAGTCATTTACAGTGACCTTCCTGATGACTGGGCGGAGTCATTACAGTGACCTTCCTGATGACTGGGCGGAGTCATTTACAGTGACCTTCCTGATGACTGAGTCATTTACAGTGACCTTCCTGATGAGCGGAGTCATTTACAGTGACCTTCCTGATGACTGGGCGGAGTCATTTACAGTGACCTTCCTGATGACTGACCTTCCTGATGACTGGGCGGAGTCATTTACAGTGACCTTCCTGATGACTGGGCGGAGTCATTTACAGTGACCTTCCTGATGGCTGGGCGGGGATCATTCACTTATTTCTGTAGCCGTGGTAATGCAAATGAATGTTACTCACAGAATGCAGATGATAAGTGGAGAGGACAGCGTGACTGCATGAGGAGAGACCGTCCCACAGTCACATGGAGGAGGGGGCTGTCCTCTGTGCCAGTCTCTCTGCCCTTGCTCTGCTCTCGCTAAGAGCTCCAAGTGCATACAGGGGTACTGTAACGTGGAAAGGGTTGCGGTCTAAAATCTTACTCCTAAAACATAAAAAAAAAAAAATAACTCATCAAGATTATTGTGGCCTTTTCTTTAAATTTCTTATTTTTTATTATTTTTTTTTTTAACTATTTCAAAAAATATAAAGGGTTTTATTTCATGATTTGGTTTCCATGGTTGGTGTATAACATGTTAAATAAAACTTTATTTGAAGTAACATGCTGCTTCTAATATGGCAGGTTTATGTTTTAGAATATAATTTCTCCAACTTGTTTCATGCAATCTGGTTTATTTCTATAGCTGTATAATGTCTGTCTGTCTGGAGTGGACAGTGTGCGAGGGGGTTTCTCCCCTTCCCCCAGTCTGTGCCCATGTCTCCACACGGGCCTGTTTCTGCCCCCCACCCTAAAGAAACCCTGATCAGGTTAGGATGCAATAATTACAGACACACAGCCGGTCCTTGTTTGGTTGGTAGACTGGAGATTTACAGGTACACAGTCAATCTGTGTTTGATAGAGTGAAGATTACAGACAAGCAGCTGGTCTGTGTTTGGTAGAGTGAAGATCACAGACAAACAACTGATCCATGTTTGGCAGAGTGAAGATCACAGACAAACAGCTGATCCGTGTTTGGTACAGTGACGATTAAAGATAAACAGCCGGTCTCATGTCTGTTATTCTCCTCCTCTCAGGTTTAATTGCAGAAAGGTACAGATGTCTCCATCGCTCGTTAAAACTGGTACCACTTCTTGTCCTTGCATTTCAGCATCAGCTATGGGAGATAACAGCATACACATAGTCTGCTTAGACAAGCCTTTTCTCTCAGTACTGTTACCCCACTGTACCCTACCCCTACTCCTCTCCCCCTACCCCACTGTACCCTATCCCCCTACCCCATACCCCACTGTACCCTACCCCCCCTCCTCCCTCCCCCTACCCCACTGTACCCTACCCCCTACGCCTACCCCACTGTACCCTAGCCCTTCCCCACTATACCCTGCCCCCCCTACCCCACTGCACTCTACCCCCCTACCCCCTACCCCCTCCCCCTACCCCACTGTACCCTACTCCCTACCCCCACCTCACTGTACCCTACCCCTACCCCCTACCCCCTACCCCTACCCCACTGTACCCTACCCCCTACGCCTAACCCACTGTACCCTAGCCCTTCCCCACTATACCCTACCCCCTACCCCACTATACCCTACCCCTACCCCCTACCGCACTGTAGCCTACCCCCCTCCCCCTACCCCACTGTACCCTAGCCCTTTCCCAATGTACCCTACCCCCTTCTCCCCTCCCCTTACCCCACTGTACCCTACCCCCAACCCCACTATACCCTACCCCCTAACCCAGACCCCACTGTACCCTACCCCCTCCCCCTACCCCCTACCCCTGCCCCACTGTACCCTAACCCTTCCCCACTGTACACTACCCCCTTCCATCACTCACCTCGTGGGCATGCTTGGAGAACATCTCTGCACTGGACATCATGAGTGCGGTTCTCTCCTCCAGCTCGCCCAGCCTCTGCCCCCTCTCATCCAGCGCGATGCGAGCCCTGGCCAGGTCCCCCACCACCCCACCGGCCGCTGCCTTCATCCCCTCCATGCCACCCTGCCCTGGGATGTGCTGGGCCAGGCTCCGCGAGGCCTTCCCCGCTGCTGCCTCTCCAACTGGGAGAGAGGGAGAGAGTCCCCTTTATTGTGCCCTTACACAGAGACATAGGTCCCCTTTACTGTGCCCTTACACAGAGACAAAGGTCCCCTTTACTGTGCCCTTACAGAGATGTAGGTCCCCTTTACTGTGCCCTTACAGAGACATAGGTCCCCTTTACAGAGACTAGGTCCCCTTTACTGCCCTTACAGAGACACAGATCCCCTTTACTGTGCCCTTCCACAGAGACATAGGTCCCCTTTACTGTGCCCTTACAGAGACATAGGTCCCCTTTACTGTGCCCTTACACAGAGACATAGGTCCCCTTTACTGTGCCCTTACAGAGACATAGGTCCCCTTTACTGTGCCCTTACAGAGACACAGGTCCCCTTTACTGTGCCCTTACACAGAGACATAGGTCCCCTTTACTGTGCCCTTACAGAGACATAGGTCCCCTTTACTGTGCCCTTACAGAGACATAGGTCCCCTTTACTGTGCCCTTACAGAGACATAGGTCCCCTTTACTGTGCCCTTACACAGAGACATAGGTCCCCTTTACTGTGCCCTTACAGAGACATAGGTCCCCTTTACTGTTACCGTAAGCAGAGAGAGAAGTCCCCTTTTAATTTACCTCTGTTTTAAAATCAACATGTATTTGTTCATTAATTAAGAGAGAAACAAAAAGAGCGATGCTGAAAATAAGAGGGAGAGAAAAACTAGCAGAAAAAAAATGGGAAACAAACATAGAGAGAGAGATAGAGACAGAAACAATAGGAAAAACAGATGACAATTGTGTCGACAGCAGTTACTTGCCGTCCCCTTGTGTCACACAGGAAGTGGTGAAAAGTGTGACTCACACAGCTCCTCCCGGTCGAAGGTCTGGGCGTTCCCCCCGAAGAAGCCTTTGAGAAAGCCCCGGGTCTGGGCCTCCGGAGTCTCTACTGGAGTGAAGAGCTCCCCCAGCAGCTCCTGCAATCAGTCAGTCAGTCAATCAATCAGTCAACCAGTGAGTCAGTTTACAAACCAAACAAGCATTCAAAAATGCAATACATGCATCAGTAAAGCAGCCAATTAACGGATTACTGTTAACACCAGCAGGGTGAGCGTGAGCAACCATTCTCAATGTGACAACTATTTTGTTTCACTTTTGTAACTGGTAGCCCATATTTCATTTTATTTCAATTCCAACATTGGTAATGTAATGCTATTTTCCACCAGGACGTTTATATAGCCTGCATGAAACAACACGGTAAGAACACACAGGGCTAAGTATCTAAGATGCGCTTTTAGTAGACCATCTTCAGAGCACTGTAGTTTCACCACGGCAGATCCATATCAATAACATCCACTGTTGCATAATTATGTAGCCCAGTGTAAGTGCAGTCAGATTCTCTTCGCACTGCGGTTTTTTCCTAAGCCCTTATGAATTCTCCTTCACATCTTTCCTTGACCTCATGACGTTTCCCATAGGGGCCATGGATAAGTGTTGAGGAAAGGACGTAAGACATAACTGTTTTGACTATTCAAATACAGCCCAGAGATGGAGCCCCTGATCCAGGCAGGCATCTAACCCTGTGAGCCACCTGGAGGTCATTACTGTTGAAACTATTAAAATAAGAAAGATTTCTTCCACCAATACCCCAATTTCGTCACATACAAAGGTAGTACACTACTTTACCACAAGGTGGCAGTAATGTGATTTATACTCCATTTCGGCATGCTCCATACAGAGTATTTTATTATCTTTTGTTGATACAGGCTTTCTTTGGATTTTTTTGATGAACACAAATGTGTAAAATGTCTGGGTGACTGAGGAGTCAGGATGGCTGTGCAAAAACATGGAAACTGATTGTGCTCCGCTAAGAGGGAGACGGCGCAGGTTGGGATTCTGATAGCCAGAAAACTGCTGCCATCTGCTGGTAGTTCAGAGTAACAGCATTGTCTGCAGGGAGTAACAGTCTGCATGGGATGGTGATATTCCAACCAGTGTATGTCTGTGTGAGAGTAACTGCGTGTGTGTGTGTGTGTGTGTGTGCGTGTGTTTGTGTGTGTGTAGACACCATCACAACAGGCTGTGTCTGTGAGAGGGTAACTTATAAGCTTATACCTCTCTGTGAGCCCTATGTGCCAGGCTAATACTTCTCTGCTAGCCCTGTATGCCAGGCTAATACTTCTCTGCTAGCCCTGTGTGCCAGGCTAATACTTCTCTGCTAGCCCTGTATGCCAGGCTAATACTTCTCTGCTAGCCCTGTGTGCCAGGCTAATACTTCTCTGCTAGCCCTGTATGCCAGGCTAATACTTCTCTGCTAGCCCTGTGTGCCAGGCTAATACCTCTCTGCTAGCCCTGTGAGCCAGGATAATACCTCTCTGCCTCCTTAATAATACAGGAATGATCAAATAGTTTATAAAAATACCGGCACAGTTGTTCGGCTGATTCCAACAAATGTGACTTAAAGTTTAAACCATGCTAATATACGCCTTACTGCTTGATGTTCACTGAAGTGAGTCTGTTTTAAGAGCTTGCTGGAGGGCTGCACTGTAGGACGCACCTGGGCTCAGGTGAATGTGCTAATTAGGTTATGTAAGATGCTACACAGTTTATGGAGGTTAAGTAAGCTGTGCTGTAATTTACCATGATAGTGTGGAAAGTTTTGAGCCTGAGACAACCTACAAAGGCAGTCGAGTCAAAGAGATTTGAACACATTGTTCAATGTGAGATATTATATCGGGATTGAAACAAACAAACATAATGAAAACTGGGATGTGATGTGTTTCTGTAGTTTTCACATTCAGAGCGAGAAAAACTGGGTAGTGATGCAGGAATCCTCTTCAGGGTGCATCTCTCCCCTCCCCTCCCCTCCCTTCCTCACCTCTTCTCTCCTCTCCTCTCCCCGCCCCTCCTCTCCCCTCCGCTCCCCAAACACAAGCCTGCTCTCTCACAGCCACACACACACACAAACACACACACACACACACACACCTGCAGGTTGTCACACATCTCCTGGCTGCAGGCGAGGCGCTGCAGCTCGGTGGGGGAGCTCAGGTACAGCGCCTGGCCACCGTTGGTGAAGCAGAACGTTCTGGCAATGCGCATGTCCGTCAGTGGCAGGTAGTTCACATCCAGCAGGGGGCGCAAGCTGGGCAGGCTGCAATAAAACAGGAATGCTGAGTAAAACACATGTCCTGTGTCAGTGCCCACAGAGTAAAACACCCCCCAGGGAGTTTTCCCACATTTCCAAGATTAATGTTCATGTAGTAAAGACTAGCTCATCTACCCTTAGTGCCCAAACAGCGATTAACCTACCCTGTAACTGCAAAACTAAAAACTACAACACTGTTGTTATAAACAGACAGAACACAGAACTGATATATAACACAGATAACATTCCAATGTTGGTGTGACTGATACAGACAGGGCTCAGTAACTGAGACAGGTGTGCTAGGTACCGCAGACAGGTTGATCAGATACCTGACACAGATGTGTTATCCACCTAAGACAGGCTGAGTTAAGTATGTTGGGTACCAGGTATTTCTGGTCTAGTTGTGAAACTGAGGCAGGTGTTTTTTTGATGTGGTTGGGTGCCTGAGAGAGACAGGTGTGTTGTTACCTGAGGGCCATGATGTGGCCATTTGCGCAGAAGCAGGCAAGGCAGACGCTGTTGCAGACGGGCAACACATCTGCGCACAGCACGAAGGAGGACTCAGTGATGTTGTGCACGTACAGGCAGGTCTGCGCAGGCAGCAGGAACACCTTGGCCTGTCTCTCCGAGCACACCACGGCCAGCTGGCCCTCTGCACCCGCGTCCTGGGGCCCGCCCGCCCACAGGTTCACCAGCTTGCGCATCCGGGGCCGGTCAGACTCCGCCGATGCATGGGGGTCCCGCCACACCTCATACGGACTGGACATCAGAGCGCCTCCACAATCCAGCCAGCCCAGCGTCAGCACTGACCCCTTTAGCATTAGCACTGAGCCTGGGAATCAGAGCAGTCAAGCCACATTACAAACACACGTCACACATAGCAACGGGACGCATATCCAGACTGGACTTTCTATGTAAATTCAGAAACACTGAATGTCTGTGGCTATTAATGGTTAACAGAAGCAGCAGCTCTGAACATCAAATGGGGAGACTTCACAGTTAATGCAATGTCTTGTTCTGTTGGTACACACATGCTGGTTCTTTTTGCATATTTTATAAAGACATTGAAGATCGATTTTGCTTTACCTAAATCTATATAGTCTATGACTGATAGAAACAACCTTTTCCTCGAACATTCCTTTAAATACTGTCCAAATAGTAATCAGACCGTATTTATTCGTGTATAAAGCTGTTTTTCTTTAAAATTAAGGGTGCGCATTATACACGACGACCAAATTTTACCCTTTTTTTCCTGGCCAAGTGCATGGCCATATTCGCGACTGTATGACCTTAAATAAGTTATAGTTATTGTCCAAGCCACCAGGTCTGTAACGAAGAATTAAATCACCATAGTAAAAGCGAAGCAAAGACAAGTAATATTTCCTCATTTTCGGGCAGATTCAGGTTGGACGATATATCTGATCGTGTGATTTCCACAGTTTTGACTTTACAACAGGTGCACTTTTCCGGACCACATCGGTAAAATTCAAAAGGTCACTTTCGAATTTGCTTTTTGTTTATTTTAGGATGCCTGAACTTTTTCAATGTAACAGGTTTGGTTGGCAACGGTAGGGGAATAACGGTAGCAGTGGCGGTCGATGAGTTGTGAACAGGAAGCACAAATTTCACCTTTAAATCTATCATTAATGTCAACCTGTTGCCGTTAATCTGCCTACATTAACAACAAAACTAACGATTTGCAGAATAATCAACACCAACCGCATAAATGGAGTGAATGTTTACCAATGTCATTTTTGATAGTTTTATTTCACTTTACGAAACTATGTAGCATTTGCTCTACAGACTCGTTCTTGTTATTTGCGGATAATTGTACTTTACGCTCTCTGCCCGAAGTCAGGGAATATTAATGTCAAATGCACTCGTCTGATCTGCAAGATTCTGCAGTTTAAATGCTGGCGAAACGCAGTGGGGTCTGACGCTTGTGCGCTACAGCGTGAAATGGTTTAACAAAGATGGAAATAATCTAAATACGTATTGAAAAACGAATCCCTTAATGTGTTTTCCACTGTAGCTTTCTTGTGTTACGAAATTCAGATTTATAAAGCGGAAGTAAAGGTACTGAAATCGATCTCAGTTTCTGAGAATAAACTTTTAGGTAACAAAAAACAGGATCTTTTATCTGTATAATGCATCTGCGTTGAGTGTAATACACCATACAGTTCAGCACACAGGCCTCAACTAGTTTGCAAAAAGCAGTAACTATCACAGAATGACATTGACAATCATGTGCTCTGTTTATGCGATTGGTGTTGCTAATCCTACAAATCGTAGGATTAGCCAAAAATAGTTTAACTGATCATCTGCAGTGTTCCAATGGAAATTACCAACAAGGACCACAATATGAGCGTGAAAACTGAATCCAATTGGTTGCGGTACTCACTACTGGGCGACACTGTGACAGGCTCATCCAATCGTTCCTCCTCGTGGGCGGGGATAGAGAGGGCCAGCGGCAGGGCCACGCCCAGGCTGGTTCCCACCCACAGACAGGCAGTGGGGGCGGAGTCTGTCTTGCGGGCGTACGACTCCATGAAGCACAGAGTGGTCACGGCCTCCTTGGTCTCGCGGTCGATGCTGGACACACTGGAGCTCCGTGAGCGACTGAATGAGTTCTCTCGGCTGTCTGCAGGGGGCGCCACACACACAGGATTAGACATATTTCAGCTGCATCTGAGCAGTCAGTCCCCTGACTATGGGAATGGCCACAGGTCTGTCCAATCCATGCAGGACGCACACAGAACAGCCTACAAACCAGACATGTAATGCTGTGCCCCTGAGAAACACACTCACACAAGTGTGTATTACAGCTCATTTTTATCAGATTGTTCATTTACCTTATAATACAGGCCGAAATGCTATCAGGCATCATACATATACATACACAAACATACACGTACACACATTTTACATTCTTTATTCGATATCACACAGAAAATTATTTTCAACAGCAACTAAATTTTGTGCGAAACAAGGAGTACAGTTCATTAGTGTATTATGGATAAAGAACATCTCTTCCAAACAGTCGAGCTACCCGTAATGGCTGAGCTAGAGCAGTACTCTGCCAGTCCCTTTACCTTCGTCTCATACAGGCCTGCAATCTGTCATACAGACACACACACAGCCCAACACATGCACGGTGTGTACACACACACACACACACACACACACACACACACACAGTGCTGAGCAGGCAGTGGGTCGCCTCTTTCACCCATGTGACATCCACATCACGGTCGAGCACAGCACACTGAGCTAACCTCCTTTAAACCTCCCGCTCCTCTTCACTGCTCACACTGAGCTAACCTCCTTTAAACCTCCCGCTCCTCTGCACTGCTCACATTGAGCTAACCTCCTTTAAACCTCCCGCTCCTCTGCACTGCTCACACTGAGCTAACCTCCTTTAAACCTCCCGCTCCTCTGCACTGCTCACACAGAGCTAACCTCCTTTAAACCTCCCGCTCCTCTGCACTGCTCACACTGAGCTAACCTCCTTTAAACCTCCCGCTCCTCTGCACTGCTCACACAGAGCTAACCTCCTTTAAACCTCCCGCTCCTCTGCACTGCTCACACTGAGCTAACCTCCTTTAAACCTCCCGCTCCTCTGCACTGCTCACACTGAGCTAACCTCCTTTAAACCTCCCGCTCCTCTGCACTGCTCACACTGAGCTAACCTCCTTTAAACCTCCCGCTCCTCTGCAATGCTCACACTGAGCTAACCTCCTTTAAACCTCCGCTCCTCTGCACTGCTCACACTGA
>CM040745.1:477500-510000 GCA_022829145.1 Albula goreensis | reverse complement strand
ACCTCTCTCGCTCCAGGTGTACATGGTGGCGTGGTGTTCCTCGTGAGAGAACATACTGACTCCATGAAGCTGCTGTAGCATTGCTCTCCGGGACGAGTAACCTACCACGCCCCACAGCGCCCCGCCCACACACACACAGACAGGCAGGCCGCCAGGCAGTGCCAAACGATCACAGAAAGGGAGAGAGAAGACAGGCCTCAGGCAGGAATGCAGAGCCGCAGACACACTCCCGATCCCTCGGATCTGCATCCAGTTCACATTTCACCTCAGACCGAAAACCCACCTATACAGACACCTATACCACCCCAGAACCACCCCTCCCTCCCCCTCTACATTCAGTTAAAAACCCTTTCTCACCAGGCTACCCTGCTGAAGCTCTGCGCGGGTTACTATGCAACACATGGATCTGATACTTTAGCTGCTTTTGCACGACTGCACTTTGTGCACATCAGTGACTTACATTGGGTAAAACTGGCTAAACTGAAAACACTTAAACAACAGGGGATTATTTGAGAAAATGTTGTACTGTGTGATAAAGTTATATTGAATTTAGTTTAGTTAAAAGGCTACTTGAATGCAGTTCCAGCCAATCAGGTGTGAGTATGCAAAAAGCCTCGCTTATGATGGGCAGTCACTAGCGCCCTCTTGTGAGTTGAGCAACTCAGTTTTACACACATAGCTGAAGCTGTTTTTGTTGCATGTTGGCCCTCTGATTGGATTACATACATTAGATTACATTAGATTATCTCACCAAAACTAAGAAAGACTGAGCGCATCTGTGCAGTCATCTGCGCAGGAAGCAGAAAATCTAAACAGAACTGTGCAATCCACTCCTGTAATCCAGTGTGAGCATCTGAAGAGTGCAAGTAGTAGTGCAGTAGTTTTTCAGCAAATACAGCTGGAATTCAAGTTGGTTTCAATTCCAGTTAAGCCCAAGATTATTATGCATGAACAGCAGTACAGATTTATCTCTGAAAACGAACAGACACACACAAGGGTCATAAACCTGATCGCAATCCATTTTGTCTTCTTAACCCACTACTTTTCACCCAGTTGATCCGTGTTTTAGGAAAATAAAATCCAAAAATGTTCCAGTATCATCAGCATGGAAAAGGTTTATGATCAGATCTGATCCACACCATCAACACTGACTGACCGATCCCTCCCTGTCGAAGGGCCGCCCAACGGCCAGAAATTAGCTCTCCATCCCATGAGTCACTCCCACATTCCACTGGAGCTCTGAGCTTGGCAAAGCATGAAAACGAAGAGGAACAATCGCTGTGAATGAAATGAATGGACCTGCAGAGGATGCCTGCAGCCGGACGTGCCCTGGGGAGGGTCTAAAGGCCGTGTCTGGCTTTGTGCGTTCTTATGTCTAATGGCCGTCAGTTTTTGGGTCTTCACTGTGTGAGCATCTCCTCATGCTGTCCTTTCATTGCTTTAGCACAGTGTGTCATTACTGGACTCTGCCATTGGGACCGGACGTTTGACTCCATTTGACTTGGTCAGTATTCTACATTTTTTCACATTTCCCCTCATTGGTTTCATGACGGTTAGACTAAATCACTGTACATGAACAGTGTTACTGATGTGCCATTTGACCGTGATGGTGGCGTTATGCAACATCCGTAAAAGCGGTCACCCATCTGCATAAGACCGCCTCTACAGCTCAATGGCAAATCAATAACACTGTTACACAAGTAACCTTTTAGTGTGGAAGAAATGTACAATTCTTCCCGAATCAAACACAAGCCCTGCCTCTCACAGAATCAAACACAAGCCCTGCCTCTCACAGAATCAATCAAACACAAGCCCTGCTCTCACAGAATCAAACACAAGCCCTGCCTCTCACAGAATCAAACACAAGCCCTGCCTCTCACAGAATCAAACACAAGCCCTGCCTCTCACAGAATCAAACACAAGCCCTGCTTCTCACAGAATCAAACACAAGCCCTGCTTCTCACAGAATCAAACACAAGCCCTGCCTCTCACAGAATCAAACACAAGCCCTGCCTCTCACAGAATCAAACACAAGCCCTGCTTCTCACAGAATCAAACACAAGCCCTGCTTCTCACAGAATCAAACACAAGCCCTGCCTCTCACAGAATCAAACACAAGCCCTGCTTCTCACAGAATCAAATACAAGCCCTGCCTCTCACAGAATCAAACACAAGCCCTGCCTCTCACAGAATCAAACACAAGCCCTGCCTCTCACAGAATCAAACACAAGCCCTGCCTCTCACAGAATCAATCAAACACAAGCCCTGCCTCTCACAGAATCAAACACAAGCCCTGCCTCTCACAGAATCAAACACAAGCCCTGCTTCTCACAGAATCAAACACAAGCCCTGCTTCTCACAGAATCAAACACAAGCCCTGCCTCTCACAGAATCAAACACAAGCCCTGCTTCTCACAGAATCAAACACCAGCCCTGCCTCTCACAGAATCAAATGCCTCTCACAGAATCAAACACCAGCCCTGCCTCTCACAGAATCAAATGCCTCTCACAGAATCAAACACAAGCCCTGCCTCTCACAGAGTCAAACACAAGCCCTGCCTCTCACAGAATCAAACACCAGCCCTGCCTCTCACAGAATCAAACACAAGCCCTGCCTCTCACAGAATCAAACACAAGCCCTGCCTCTCACAGAATCAAACACAAGCCCTGCCTCTCACAGAATCAAACACAAGCCCTGCCTCTCACAGAATGGTGACAGCTCCTCTATTCACATACTTTGACTTTCTGTTGCTAAGTTTAAATTGTTTAATGAAGTTAATAAGCTGATCTGACAATAGTATTTTCTAATGTTAATTGGGGGCAAGCCACCTGTGTCTCATACACACACTGGAGGAGGGAACACACACACACACACACACACACAGGACACACAGATGACACCTGCTAAAACACACACACCCAAAATGTGCACCCATCTCCTTCAGCGGACGGCACAAGCCCCAGACCAAAGCAGGCTATAATGGCCTGGCCCGGGCTCTCGCCATCTCTCAGCCAATCAGCTTTACGGTCTGCGCCCCACGGAGCATGCCTCATTAATGAGACTCTCGGCCTTCTGCTCTTAATTGGCCTTTAATTGCGTATGAGACCTTGCTGGGGACTGGCTCGTTAATAATTCAGCTGCAATTGCAGAGCAGCCAGGAAGGGGGCGCCACAGGTAGGAGGAGACAGGTGAGGGCTGAACAACCAGGAGGGGACACCACAGGTAAGAGGAGGCAGGTGAGGGCTGAGCAGCCAGGAGGGGGCGCCACAGGTAAGAGGAGGCAGGTGAGGGCTGAGCAGCCAGGAGGGGGCGCCACAGGTAAGAGGAGGCAGGTGAGGGCTGAGCTCAAAACACCTCCTCTGCTGGTCCCATTTCATGTTTTATGTCATAAGATGTGGAGACTCACAGGGTCACAGGAGGACTTGGGAGTGAGGAAAATTCCAGAAGGCCTTGGTGAGGCTCACCTATTAACGTATGCCTTCTTGCATCCATCCTGCTCTGCCACTTCACTGCACAGCTCCTGGCTGCACCGTCCATGTTCGGCACACAGTGCAAGGCCATTTCTTATTTCTTATACATGACGCAATCAGGACATGCGCACCACTGTGTGAGTTGAGCTACCAAGCACTGCCATTTGCTCATTCATCTGAAAGAGCTGGAGTGAAACACACACCTAAGCTTTAGGCTCCATCTGGTTCCTTTTTCTGTGTCTGACACTCCACAGTGAGTTTGGTGCAAGTGCAAAATGTCGAATGAGCAGTGGCTGGTAATTGATGGGTAACCTGTAACACAGCCTCTGCTTGAGTTTCTCATACAGAGAGTCTCTGCAGTAAAAGGCTAGACAACTGATGGGAAGCTCAGGGTGCTCTCTGCTCTGATAGATTAATTCTGGCCAATGACGGGCAGCTCAGGTTGCTCTCTGCTCTAATAGGTTAAGTCTGGCCAATGACGGGCAGCTCAGGGTGCTCCCTGCTCTGATAGGTTAATTCTGGCCAATGGGCAGCTCAGGGTGGCAGGTTAAGGGTCAGGTGCTCCCTGCTCTGATAGGTTCATTCTGCCAATAACAGCTCAGGGTGCTCTCTGCTCTGATAGGTTAATTCTGGCCAATGACGGGCAGCTCAGGGTCCTCTCTGCTCTGATAGTCTGGCCAATGCAGGTTGCTCTCTGCTCTAAAAGTCTGGCCAATGACGGGCAGCTCAGGGTGCTCCCTGCTCTGATAGGTTAATTCTGGCCAATGACGGGCAGCTCAGGGTGCTCTCTGCTCTGATAGGTTAATTCTGGCCAATGACGGGCAGCTCAGGGTGCTCCCTGCTCTGATAGGTTAATTTTGGCCAATGACAGTCAGAGCAGGGTGCTCTCTGCTCTGAGGTGGCTGTAGCAGGTTTGACCAGGGGGAGCCCCAGATCCCGGTGAGTCCCGCAGTGCCACAGCCTGGGATCTGCACAGTCAGCCTAAACTGCACATGCTCACATCCACCTCTGCACTGAATGTTCCATTATGACATCAACACTGAGGCCAAGAGCACACAGCAATGAGCACCTAACCGCACCTGTGTGCATGTGTTAGGCCCTCTTTCAAAAGAGCTGTTAATCTCAATGCACTTTCATATACTCTGTCAGATTTGATTCAGAACTTAACTTTTTCCCTGTGCATTCTTATCCGTGGTAACCTGCAGCAATCAGAAGGACAGTGTAGAGTGCAGTTACAACCTGTTTAAACACTGTAGGTTTGAGGCGTGGCCGGAAACTGCTGTGGAAATCACACCCACAGACACAGGTACACAGACACACAGAAACAGTCAGACACATGGCTGTGACGGACCAAGCAGGACAGTCAGGTGAGCCCACAGGTGAGACACTGGAGACAATAAACACAAACTGACTTTACAGCCTGTTTCCGTGGGGTTTGAGGACTGAATCCTGAGTCTGAGATCATGAGAACTAAAACAATAAAAACAATGAAATAACTACACAGATAAGCCAGACGTCATGTAAACTAAAGTTATCTGAAACTCATCACATTCCGGAACATGCCCCGGGGTTATGTTTCTTAGTCATGTGATGCAACCGCCTCTCAGCTCAAAGCATGGCAAAGCAGAGAAGTCGAATGAACAGACTGGAGTGGTCAGTCGTAGATTAGTAAAATGCAGGGATATATCTGGAACAGTACCATGTTTGACACATCAGATTCAAACATAATAAAAGGGTTTTAAATGGGAAAAGCACAGGAGTATCTGTCATTCTTAGTCTGTGTCACAAACACGCCACCCAATGTTCCTTACCTCCATTTGCATCATTTTGTCATTTTATTTTTTCATTTTATCCACATAGTTACTTTAAAATAAAATCACAGATACTCCTCCTCTTTTCACACTGAGGAAAAGGGCTGTAAAAATTGGTGACTGAAGACATAGGTCACTGTCTACATCTTCATCTGTAACTGGTTTAAAACAAATCACCAATTTTTACATGTCTGGAGAGGAAAGCAAGGAAATACAGGACCCCTCCCCCCAGTTCAGAGGCCTTCTCAGGTCCAGGGTGGGGTGGGGGGTATACATGGCCCTCCCCCCAGTTCAGAGGCCTTCTCAGGTCCAGGGTGGGGTGGGGGGTATACATGGCCCTCCCCCCAGTTCAGAGGCCTTCTCAGGTCCAGGGTGGGGTGGGGGGGGTATACATGGCACAGGACAATAATTTGAAATGCACCCCAGCTACTTTCGGTTCTATTTGGTTTGGGTCATACTGTCCAGATGAGAATGAGTTATTGGAAAATGAATTTGTTACTCCTTCAGTCGTTTGGAGGGGAGTTATGTTGACTAACTCTGGGGATCCCCCATTTTGAGCCATAGTTTAGTCAGGAAATCCCCAGGGCCAGTGTAGGTCAGACAGAGCTTCCCAGCCTGGGAAGACCTCTTACTCAAGCCCCATCCTGCCCTCCCCGAAACCACCCCCACCCCCAAATACCCACAGGCATGCAGTGCGGAGGATGGGGGGTGAGGCAGGCACACACCTTCTGTGTGGGACACAGGCAAAGAGATCTCCATGCAAGCAGCAGACTGGGCCTTTCGGAAGGGCGGTCGGCCAGGCCCCCGGCGGCCCCCCAGCCTCGGGCCCTCAGGAAGGGGACCCCGAACTTTCCCCACAACGCAGGCCTGGGAGGTGGGGCTAGTGCAATGTCCGTTTACATGATCTGCAATAACGGTACAGCATTAGCCAGGAAAACAACCCAAAACCAACCAAATAAACAAACCAATCAACCACCCAACAAACAATCCAAAACAAACTGGTCAAACAACAAAAATCAACAGCAGGCTGACAAACAAACCAACAAAACAAACCAACAAACCAATTAATCACCCAAAAAACCAAAAACAGCTGACAAACTAATCAAGCAACCAAAAACCAAAACAAACGAATCAGAAGATTATCTGAGAGACAGGAAATGATAGGACAGGAGGGGGAGGAGGATGATGATGAAGGACGGTGGCGTAGCAGGATGCAGAAGCGTTTGTCTCTCTGGCTGACAGAACTCTGAGAGGAGGCGGCCAAAGTCTGGACTGCATACAGCGAGCAGCGTAACTGCCCTCCTCTGAAGGTTACATCACAGCCAAATGCTGTCTGTGCCTGTGTTGGGCCTTAAAGCAGTCTCACCGCATGTCCTCCAGTCTTTGGCTGTATTCAATCGCTTTTTTTGGCACTAGAGAAAGAGACACTTCCACATCCTATTATGTCACTGTAAAAGCCTTCATTATTTTGTCACAGTCCTGGAGACATGGAAAGGCCAATCAGATGAGAGGGGAGGAGAGAGACAGAGAGAAGCCCAATCAGAATGAGTGTTGCAGCTTCCTTTGATCCCCACGGAACACTGAACAGGATGAATGAATGAGTGAGGAGGCAGATGGCAGGACAATGACACGGCACATCCACCCCTCCCAGAGAGAAACACCAGCAACACAAATGCACTTATCCCATTTCTGTGTGCTGAGCGAACTACAACAATCACCCTCAGACAAAACAGTATGAGCCACTCTGTTCACAAGTCCAAATGAAAAATAATTACATTGAGTATTTGTTTTTTGTATGAGAAATTACCTTTATAAAATAGAACAACGATAACTGATTTCACTGAGAACTTATAAAGCGCAGTGTGTGTGTGAGTGTGTATGTACACATGTTCTGTGCTGAGGGGCTAGCAGCTCCTGAGTGATCTTTCTCTGGGCATTTTATCAAGAGTGACATGAGCAATGACATCACCGTGCCAGACCAATGACATCACCGTCGCAGAGAATCCTCACATACAGAACAAGCCTTCATAGAGTCGGAACATCAGGTGCCAGCAGCGGCACATTCTTGACCCAGTTTCCTGTCAGTTTGGAGTAAAGAAGCGAAGCAGAAACACCCAATCCACTGGCCCTGGGAGAGAGCCTTTTTCCTGTTTTACATGCTGAATAAAGGGCATCTTCAGGGAATCCGGGAGGGGCAGCTGTCCCTCCAGCTCTGCATGTGCTTCACACATCACAGGACAGGGTGCTTTCACCGAGGCGGGCAGACTCCCCATCACACACACATCTGTCTGCAGCAGTGACGGGGCCCACAGTGAGAGGGGTTTGCTGGCCGTACCTGTGACAGTGAATCTGGCTGTACAGCACCTAATATCACCCCAACACTGGCCAATCCTCCCTCACTACAGCCAGGGGAATGTGTGAAAGTGCAGTCTGTGCTCATAGCCAGCGCCTGCTCTTTCAGTCTGCGCTCATAGCCAGCGCCTGCTCTTTCAGTCTGCGCTCATAGCCTGTGCCTGCTCTTTCAGTCTGCGCTCATAGCCTGTGCCTGCTCTTTCAGTCTGCGCTCATAGCCTGTGCCTGCTCTTTCAGTCTGCGCTCATAGCCTTTGCCTGCTCTTTCTGTCTGCTCTAATAGCCTGTGCCTGCTCTTTCTGTCTGGTCTCATAGCCAGCGCCTGCTCTTTCTGTACATACTAATGAGTTATTTGAAATGATTTTATTTTCTTGATTTTGGCTCTGGTTAATGAGGACTTCTCTTAGACTTTTGTCTTGCAAAGCCTTTGTAGCACATCAGAGCAGAGACACTGGAGCAGAGACCCTGGAGGAGCAGAAACACTGGAGGAGCAGAGACCCTGGAGGAGCAGAAACACTGGAGGAGCAGAAACACTGGAGGAGCAGAAACACTGGCTAACAGATCCATGGCTTTGGTGTGAGTATGAGCTCAAGCTGTTCTATTATTATCTATCTCATCACTTATGTAACTGTCCAGGTTTGAGAAGGACCCTTCCACATTGTCACTAAGAGGGTAACTCGGCCTGTGCTGATTGCATTTATTTTTAGACTTAATATTTCACGTTGTGGAATTTAAGCAGTTTTGTTGAGAGAATCCAGCTGTTTTTTTTTTTTTTCCTCACCTAGCTATGCAATAGCCTTTTAGCCAAGCCCACACATTACAGATAGTTGACTTCATTTAAAACATAAACCATCATGACATTATTTTACTCAGTCTTGTTCTTTGATTTGATATGAGCAGTCCAGGGTCCTGAAGGTGTTCAGCCCTGCATGTACAGTACTGTCCAGGGTCCTGAAGGTGCTCAGCCCTGCATGTACAGTACTGTCCAGGGTCCTGAACTGGACCTGCACTGATCTGATCTGTAGAAGAATTAAATCTTCAGATACAATTCTATTTTGAACCACAAAGCAAAAAGGAGAAGCAGTGGAATTATGTTACTTTATCTCTTTGTATTTTTCAGAAGAGTCCTCTAAGCTGATTGGCCATGCCCACTGATTGGCTGATGAGGAGATCATGTTCGGTGCAGAGTCATCTAAATCTATGAATAAAGCCTAAAGTAACATAACCCGTGAAAATAAACCACAGTTTAGATCATCTTGTTTTCGGATCAGCTTAGTTTTAATTTCAGAGTGTGATCTGTGAGATTTTATGATTTTCTGTATGAACGTCTGTATAAAGCTGTGTTTAAGTGTTTGTAACCCGTTACAGTGCTGCTGTATTGATATCATTAGTAGCTACAAAAACCCAATTTATTTACATATTTCTTTCCTCTCTTTTTTCATATTTCACACACAGAATAAGCACAAATTATATAATTACACTTGCATGGACACACACACACACACACACACACACACACACACACACACACCCACCCTCACACACACACGTGTAAATGTGTGAATGAAGTTCAGGCCTACAACCCAACCGAATGTTATTTCCCTCAAAATGACTCCATTTCAAATAAACCAGAAGCTTAACCATTTCAACTGCCAACAGAAAACACTATTGCTGCATATTTCAATAGCAGATATGTTTACTTCAAATGTAAAAAAACCGGTTTTGAACCAAGTGCATGAACTAGAAAAGACACAAGAGATAATGAGTAGAGCAGATTTGGGTGCAGAGTCAGAGAGAGACAGCTAAGAGCGATGACACAGAGAGAGGTCATATGTCACTCTGGAGGAATGGAGAGAGAGCCTGGAGACACTACTGTTAAATCACAATGGAGAGGAAGAGTCTGACATACTGCTGTCCACCATTTATGGGCATGATACCAGCAACCTTTAGAAACACTTGCAAAATGTGAAATTAAATAATAAGAAATATTGTAACAATGTTCATTTAAAAGTCCACATGGAAAAACAGTGAAATAAAAATTTCACAGAAGGAGGCCAACAGAATCAAATGAGCTGATCTGAGTGCAGAAAGGCAGACTGAGACGGAGAGAGGAGATGAGTTCCGTGGGCATACTCAGAGATATCTGTCACAGAGTAGCAGGACAGAACAGAAATGAGAGAAAATCGTATGAAAATTTGAGAACTGTTGGCTTTCGCCTACCGTACCAAGATCAGTCTTAAGATCTGTTGGGAGACTGAGCTTTCTGCCCGGTCCCCTAACTGAAACAAAAACAAATAGGAAAGAAAGTTGTTAATTATTAAAATATTAAATGGAAAAAAACAACTGAACTGAAAACTGAATGGTGCAGTAAATCGAAAATAAACACAAACAAAACCCCCGTACAAGGTAAAGTAACCATGGCTACACACAGCGTGCACATTCCAACGGGCAGGCAGGTGAGTCACATGCTCAGACTGAGGAGGAGGGGAGGGGGGTCCAGCCAATCAGCAGACAGCGTGAGGAGGAGGGGAGGAGGCCCAGCCAATCACCAGACAGCACAGCCAGGGCCTCCTCCAAATCACACGCTGCTGCAATCCGACCAAACGCACCATGGTTATGCTCTGTGCCGCGGTTACGCAAGGATCACTGCTGCACTGGCCGGCTGGGCTGACCAGCATAGCCAGAGTAGGCCGCATGGAGATTCTGAGGTTCCTGTGTTTAAAACCTGAGCATCAGTCAGAGCTTCTGGAATGCAGACACAATATGATACTAACTGAAATAACAATGCACCTCAATCAGTTTTAAAGAGATATAAAGAAAAAACAAAATGAAAACCAAAAACATTTTGCAAGCATTTTGCAGTAAACACTGCAGAGTATAATAGTTTTTCTCAGTCTGTGAGTGGTGGGGCATCGAGGGTGAGGTCATGCTGTTTCTGAAGTGGAGTCTGAAGTGTTACTTTCTGCTTGTGTGCACTGGCAGGGCCTGGGTACTTTTACCTGCAGGCCTTCTTCTCTGTCTCTGCAGAGCTGGCTGAAAGTTTTTACCCAGAAGCCTCTGCTCTTTGCTGGCAGAACTGTCAGGGGTCTAAGCAGGTGTGACTGAGCATCCAGCAGCAGTTTGCTGAAACACGCAGACAAGAGCTCACATCCTATTAAACGCCCTCAGGAGATGCAGGGCTCACACACACCCATCTACAGCTGATACAGGGCAGATACAGGGCAAATACAGGGCAGATACAGGGCAGGGGCAGATACAAGGCAGATACAGGGAAGGCACAGATACAGGGCAGGGGCAGATACAGGGCAGATACAGGGCAGGGGCAGATACAGGGCAGATACAGGGCAAATACAGGGCAGGGGCAGATACAGGGAAGGCACAGATACAGGGCAGATACAGGGCAGGGGCAGATACAGGGCAAATACAGGGCAGGGGGAGATACAGGGCAAATACAGGGTAGATACAGACATAGGGCAGATACAGACACAAGACAAATACAGGGTAGATACAGACACTCTGTCACACAGAGTGGAGCTGCAGCTTCCTCACCCTACAGCCATGATAAATGTACATTATTACTGAATAACTGCATCTGCTAGAAAAGTCACTGCAGATCTGCAATTAGCTAATGCAGTGGGATCAAATGTCACGGCTCTTAGCCATTTTTAACTTCGACTGATACTTAAAACAGAAAAGATGAATATTTAATGATTCTACCGTAGCTGTTGAGGGAAGCAGACTTTAAATAGACTTTAAATGGAGTTTAAAATCTGACTGTAAATTAATTTGTGCTTTAATTAAAGGTTCAGTAACCCCGGCACACCCCAGAAGTGCCTCCATTAATGAAAGTGCACGCACTGAAGCAGCCCCTGCATTTCAGTCACTACCTGAAAGTGCACGCACTGAAGCAGCCCCTGCATTTCAGTCACTACCTGAAAGTGCACGCACTGAAGCCCTGCATTTCAGTCACCACCTGAAAGTGCACACACTGAAGCCCCTGCATTTCAGTCACTACCTGAAAGTGCATTTCAGCACTGAAGCACCCCTGCATTTCAGTCACCACCTGAAAGTGCACACACTGAAGCCCCTGCATTTCAGTCACTACCTGAAAGTGCACGCACTGAAGCCCCTGCATTTCAGTCACTACCTGAAAGTGCACGCACTGAAGCCCTGCATTTCAGTCACTACCTGAAAGTGCACGCACTGAAGCCCCTGCATTTCAGTCACTACCTGGTGAATAGAAAAGTGGGTCTTTCAGCCTGACTGAGTCCTTTCTGCTGCAGGACTCCAGCCTCATTACAGAGGTTTGGGCAGCAGCATCTGGGATCCACGGAGCTCTTTCTGAATTCAATGTGAATCAGGTCTGTAATTCCTCACAGAAGCATGAGAAAACACTGATTCTGTGGTGTGTGAAAACAGATCTTGCTAAGGAAATAAAAAGAAATGCAATGAGATCTGGTCATATGACTGAGCTGGTCATGTGAGATGTGACCTGTGTTAAGTGGTTTGGGGGATCATGTGACTGAGCTCTGTTTCTGAGCTGAACCTCGGGGGGGATCATGTGACTGAGCTCTGAACCTCGGGGGTATGGCTGAACCTGCACTGTTAGAGTCATGCACAGCCTCTCAGACAGGGGTGGGGGGGAGGGGGAACACACTCAGGTTATTTCAGGACATGCTTCAAAAAACAATCCGTGCATGTGTGTGAGAGATTGTGTGCTTGTGTGTAAATGTGTTTCTGTGTATTTGTGCATGCTTGTGTGTGAGTGTGTTTGTGTATGAGTGTTTGTGTGAGAGTGTGTGTGTGTGTGTGTGTGTGTGGGTCTGTATGCGTGTGACTGAACAGCAGTCATGCAAACCCTGAGGGGTGTGAACCTCAAAGCTTTTTGTAATTTCACTGAGATAAGCTGAAGGGATGTAGGTTATCCCAGTCAGCGCAATTACCACACCAAACAAAATGAATAATGAATGTGACTATACCCAAAATGAACTCAACTACAAACATTTCCTCTGAGATGGGCAGACTCAAATGAAAACAAAGACTGCACTGGATATTAAAAATGTATGGAGGTTTGAGTGACAAAAATAACTGCCAATCTGTACGACGAAATGAAGGCAGAGGCACTTCCTTTCGAGTGAGTTAAACCAGACATGAGCACGTTAGCACATTAGCACGTTAGCATGGTACACTGGCAGCAGAGCAGCTCCACACTCCAGTCACACAGCCGCCATGAGACGATGCGCACCATTTCCACAACGTCACAAAAACTTCACAGAAAGGCCACAGCAGCATCGTATGGGCACCTGGTCCGTGTGGGGTGGAATACGTGAGTGGAGAAAGCTCTGGAAAACGGCTGAGGATGTCAGCATGCGATGCGAGAGACTGAGACCCACCTGGCCCACAGGACCATGGCACCACGTGTGGCTGGCAGGTGCTTACCGTTGTCCAGTAAGTGAAAGACTGGACTGTAGTGGCTGCCTCTCTGATTGGTCACAGGCTCAGGGAAGGAGCGAGGGTCATTGTGAAGGGAAGCTGGGTATGCAACTGAAATAAATTCAAAACAAAAATCCAGCACAACAGAACCAGATGTGGATCAATTATTCATGCAAAATACTTCAACCATCAGTGAACGCGCAGATCATTCACTACTTTAAAAGAAACATTTTCTCCAGAATTAAGACCGAAATTCTGTTTTCATCTGATTGTAATTTCTTTCGACAGTGATTGTTGCTGGTGTTGTTTTAATTCTTGTAGACCTGTAGGCATGCCTGGCAGCAGGTAAAGGGTGTTCAATTTTGAAGGTGAGCTCCTGTAATCACCAGGGCAGAGGTGCAGGAGAGCTGATGAGACTGAGGAACGTGCACTCTGTGTTAAACGGAAGGATGAGAGGGCAAAGGGCAGTCTGTGGTTCACACCTCCACTGCGCCTGGCTGACTCTGCCAGGGGCCACTGATCACAACGTTGGTCCTTTGACCACTTCCTGTTTATTTTACATAACTGACATTACGTTACTCACACAGCCTGGGCGGAGACCTGCACACTCTCACACAAACAGCAGTTTCAAATGCCAGAAAAGTTCGCTTTTAAGAATTTTTTTAAGAATCGTTTTTCGTTTTTAAGAATGAAACAATAAGGGCAATGGGAAACATTTTCTTGTTTACTCCAAAATATCTTCCTGGATTGAAACATTCATCTGTCTTGGATGGATGCCGTCTGAGACATTTTATGCTTATTAAGGCAACAGAAATCAACACCGTACAGTGTGTGAATGCAGTGTGTTAATGAAGTGTGTGTTTATAGTAGAGTGTGTGGTAGTGTGATGTGAGTATTGTGTGAGTAGTGCGCAGTGAGCAGGCTGTGTGGATCTGCAGTAGGCTGTGAGTAGAGTGTGTGGTAGTGTGTTGTGAGTATTGTGTGAGTAGTGCGCAGTGAGCAGGCTGTGTGGATCTGCAGTAGGCTGTGAGTAGAGTGTGTGGTAGTGTGTTGTGAGTATTGTGTGAGTAGTGCGCAGTGAGCAGGCTGTGTGGATCTGCAGTAGGCTGTGAGTAGAGTGTGTGGTAGTGTGTTGTGAGTATTGTGTGAGTAGTGCGCAGTGAGCAGGCTGTGTGGATCTGCAGTAGGCTGTGAGTAGAGTGTGTGATAGTGTGTTGCGAGTATTGTGTGAGTAGTGCGCAGTGAGCAGGCTGTGTGGATCTGCAGTAGGCTGTGAGTAGAGTGTGTGGTAGTGTGTTGTGAGTATTGTGTGAGTAGTGCTGGCAGTGAGCAGGCTGTGTGGATCTGCGGTAGGCTGTGCTGTGAGTAGAGTGTGTGGTAGTGTGTTGTGAGTATTGTGTGAGAGTAGTGCGCAGTGAGCAGGCTGTGTGGATCTGCAGTAGGCTGTGAGTAGAGTGTGTGGTAGTGTGTTGTGAGTATTGTGTGAGTAGTGCGCAGTGAGCAGGCTGTGTGGATCTGCGGTAGGCTGTGAGTAGAGTGTGTGATAGTGTGTTGTGAGTATTGTGTGAGTAGTGCGCAGTGAGCAGGCTGTGTGGATCTGCAGTAGGCTGTGAGTAGAGTGTGTGGTAGTGTGTTGTGAGTATTGTGTGAGTAGTGCGCAGTGAGCAGGCTGTGTGGATCTGCAGTAGGCTGTGAGTAGAGTGTGTGATAGTGTGTTGCGAGTATTGTGTGAGTAGTGCGCAGTGAGCAGGCTGTGTGGATCTGCAGTAGGCTGTGAGTAGAGTGTGTGGTAGTGTGTTGTGAGTATTGTGTGAGTAGTGCGCAGTGAGCAGGCTGTGTGGATCTGCAGTAGGCTGTGAGTAGAGTGTGTGGTAGTGTGTTGTGAGTATTGTGTGAGTAGTGTGCAGTGAGCAGGCTGTGTGGATCTGCAGTAGGCTGTGAGTAGAGTGTGTGGTAGTGTGTTGTGAGTATTGTGTGAGTAGTGCGCAGTGAGCAGGCTGTGTGGATCTGCGGTAGGCTGTGAGTAGAGTGTGTGGTAGTGTGTTGTGAGTATTGTGTGAGTAGTGCGCAGTGAGCAGGCTGTGTGGATCTGCGGTAGGCTGTGAGTAGAGTGTGTGGTAGTGTGTTGTGAGTATTGTGTGAGTAGTGCGCAGTGAGCAGGCTGTGTGGATCTGCAGTAGGCTGTGAGTAGAGTGTGTGGTAGTGTGTTGTGAGTATTGTGTGAGTAGTGCGCAGTGAGCTGGCTGTGTGGATCTGCAGTAGGCTGTGAGTAGAGTGTGTGGTAGTGTGTTGTGAGTATTGTGTGAGTAGTGCGCAGTGAGCTGGCTGTGTGGATCTGCAGTAGGCTGTGAGTAGAGTGTGTGGTAGTGTGTTGTGAGTATTGTGTGAGTAGTGCGCAGTGAGCAGGCTGTGTGGATCTGCAGTAGGCTTTTCCTCCCTCAGCAGGGTGCTGAAGGCTGAACACATCCATTATTAACTCAGCTGCTTTTTTCCCTTTCCTTCAGCATCCATCTCAAACACCAACAATATTTCATCATATTAAATATTTACACGACAGACTGCTCCTTCATGGTCCCATTCTTCAGCTACCCTTCCACAAGCTCAGTGGACTGAGAGACTGCGCAGATTATTTCCATGCGCAGAGAGACTGCAGATTAACTTGTAATGAGCAGTTATCAAAATCAGAACATATAAGGAATACTCCAGAAGAAGAGAACAAACGTTATTTTACAGATTGCTGTGCTCTCCAGCCGGTCCCCTTTTCCTTTCTCCCAAAAGACAGAGAGACATTTCAGAGACATGCTACGCCACAGGGTTTGTGTAAGGTCAAGTGTGGCTTCGCTTCCTGAAAAGTGGACATGTCTTAAATGGCTTTCTGCTGGAAAGCAGATGAGAGGCTGTGAGACTGACAAAGGCCTGGCAGGAGTGCTGCAGAGATGCAGGAGAGCGATAGAGTCACACAACTCCTTTCCCTCATTAAATATCCAGAACATGAGACACACTGGCACTGTCACTGCAGTGTGAGGACCAGAGACACACTGGCACTGTCACTGCAGTGTGAGGACCAGAGACACACTGGCACTATCACTGCAGTGTGAGGACCAGAGACACACTGGCACTGTCACTGCAGTGTGAGGACCAGAGACACACTGGCACTATCACTGCAGTGTGAGGACCAGAGACACACTGGCACATCACTCACAGAGACACACTGGCACTATCACTGTGAGGACCACAGACACAGCACATCACTGAGCACTATCACACTGTCACTGCAGTGTGAGGACCAGAGACACACTGGCACTGTCACTGCAGTGTGAGAACACTAATGCATTAAAAAGACATACACTAATGTCATGTATGACACACACACACACACACACACAATACACATTTGTTCTACTGTGCTGATTTCAATAATTTTTCTAAACAAAACGTCATACCCTTGTTTGGGTTTAAACATTTTTAAGACATTGTGAGTAAAACAGAAGCAGGAAAATGAGCATACACATCACAGAACAGACCCTCTATCACCACCTCAGTGTTTGTTTCCTCTCTTTGTACTGAATCCGCCTCTATCGGTCTCTTCCTCACACACACGCACACACACACACTCTCACATACACGCTCACACACGCAACAGCCCCCTTTAATAAAATCGATCAATACATGCTCAGGTCCCTGGTAAACTGATGTGAATCTGTGTCTCTATTTTTCTTTCTCACTGACAGGATTCCAGTGTGAGGATGGAGGCTGGGGAGGCCCGGCTGCTGAGCTGGATCAGAGTGCAGCAGACAGCCTCGCCTCGGCAGTGCTGGGTCCTGCCTGCTGCAAACTGGGCTTGTTTGTCACGATAACCCAGCAGCTCCAGAGACAAAGTCCTGCTGACCAGGGAGAAATGGCTAAATTTACCCTGCGCTCATCCCTTTAAAGGCAATGCAGTGTGGGTAAACTGAGACAAAACTGTGAATGCACACCCCATGCCCCCCGCCCCTCCAGGAAGCCTCGCTGAAGTCTTTCCTCTGAATGCCTCTGCAGGGGTCGTCTACACAGTCCCGTCTCTGACCTTTCAACATTCACTGCTGTGTCTCAGAGATAACACAATAACACTACCCTGCACTAACACAATAACACTATCCTGCTCAACACGAAAAGATGAGGCTATTGACCTCTCTCTGGCTTTACTCCCTCTCTCTCTCTCTGTCCTCTCTGTCCCTTCTGTGTCTTGTTAGTTTTAATGTTTTTTTTAAATAGTTTTTTCCATTTACAAGGTTGGGTTCAGGGTAAAAATGTTGGTTTATTGTTGGTGCAGTATGTTTGTGTATTAAAAGGCATGTGATATGTATGCTTATATGTCACAATAATTATGGGATGGGTTAAAACCTCACTTGCTTCACGGCCAATATATTAACATACAACGCACATTGAACATGTCAGTTAGCAAAACTTCTGCTGTACCTTTGACTGCTCAAAGACACCTGTGGAGTCTCCAGAGCAGAGTTTGATGTTGAATGGTTCTCCCACACTGTCTGAATGAAGCTCCAGACCTTGTTCATACCTGCATCAGCTCCTCAAACACACCACTCTGAGAAACCCTGCAGTGTGCTGCTTATACGCCAGCTAATGCCCACTGCTCTCCCACACACACAGAAACCCTCCCCACGTCTTACAAACCTTTCAAATGTCTTCATGCTCAGAAATGCAAATGAATCCCTTTCAATGAAAATACAGAAAATAGAAAATCTCTTCCAATCTAATGACAAACCCCCATTTTGTGGTAAGGAATGGTGAGCCTTTCCGCATACCTGGCAACCCAACTGCCACACATGTTTGTGCACATTGATACATTGAAATGTGTTTAGATTTAATAGTGATTCCTCTCAAGGCAATAAAATACTGAGGCCTCGAAATGATCAATTTACCCATCCCACCGTGAATACATTATGTTGGTAATGATCAACTTTTACTATTAATTTACATTTTGTGTTTATAACACTGAGATGAAATTGGTGAACATTTAAAAATGTGTGCATGCTTCCTGAATGAGGCTCAATGAGTGTTGCTGAGCCCAGACATGTTACCACGTTAGCACGAGTGACAATCTGTGACAGCCTTAAGCAGCAATAAGACTGTGACCGGACGATGGCTAAGAGATGTTAGTTAGTATGTTGGTGTGCACTACAGACTGTGACATCACCCTGGGGCGCTGCTAAGAGTACAGATGGCTGGGAGCTCAGACACTTTAGTTAGCATGTTAGCATGCAGGCTGATAGTGGCTGGCTGGGGACCTTGGTCTGCGCATCCCTTACTTCGCCCCTGTAGCATCCTGGCTTTTATGCCTGTAACTGGACGTCACTCAGCGCAGTGGACCAGTCAGAATGCCAAAGTGAGCGTCAAACACAGAAACACCGTGCGCCTAATGGGGTGAACGTACCTGAGGTGGGCGACCGGCTCCTGTCCATCTCCAGGGCACTCTGGCTGTCCGAGAGCTCCGTAAGACCTGGTCGAGCCAATCAGCCGTGAGCAGAGAGTGCCAACAGCCAATGAGCAGAGGGGAAGAGGGGGAAGGACAGAAGGGCGTTTCAGTTTCCAGGCAGTAAAGATTGTCAGACAGCAAAAGATGAAACTTCTCTTTAGGCACTGCGGCTGTACAGATTCCCTGCATGTATTACTACCGGAGACAGCTAGCCCAGCCCTGCTGCTCTGAGCATTCCAATGGGATAATTCCAATGGGATTATTCCCCCAGCACCCAAAAAACCCACCCCAGGTTTTTTGTTTCTGTAGTTTCCGGCTGTTAGTATATTCTTAGTAAATTGTTTTATTAGAGTTACAGTGTGTACTTACTTGCATGGGTTTGTTTGTTACTTGATTATTTAGTTTCCTTTACAGGTTAATCCACAGGTAATCTAGGGGGTCTTTCCACATTTCTGGTCTCTGGGACTGTGCTTTTGTCCTGTTGGCCAGCACTGCGTCTGGTTTTATGTAATGTTATACGTGTATTTGAAATATACCTTTTAACTCTGTTACATGTTAGAAAGCAGATAACAGTGATACACCACACAAAAAAAACAGGCTCCACACAGAGAAACTCAGGAACAGAGAGAGACTGGCTGAGTCTGACTGGCCAATGAGAGCTTTAGGGTATAGGGTGCTGGGGTATACTCCCCTTTCCCTGTCCTCCTTTCAGCTTCTGTACAGAGAGCATTCCTGGGAGGTTTGGTGATCACAGATCACTTTTTTTATGTCAGATTTTTTTTTGAACAATAAAATGTTTTAACATTGTCTTCTGATTGTATTTGATTGAGTGACTCATTTGGTACATTATGTAAATGTGTGATACATTATGTAAGTATGTAGATTGTCTTACTGCCAAATAGGAATCTAAAATGAAGCTTCCTCCGTAGGAACATTTTGTGTGTTAGCTGGGTCCCCAAACTGGGGTTTCACCAAACCGCCCAAACAAATAGTCTTCCAGCCCTCCCGCCCCCCGATAGAGACCACACTTACTCTGGTACGAGGTACGGATCCTTTTCTTTGAATCTGAATAAAAGTTAGACAGGCCACGCATGCAAATGCTGTCTGCAGAGACCATGCCAGCATACCAGCAGCCAGAGAGGGAGAGAGAGAAGAACAAGGAGAGTGACCCCAAAACCAGCACCCACTAGTGGCAGGGAGGAGAAAGAGCAAAACTAGACCACATTAGTACAGATTCACATTCTCCATTGCTATCAGGCCAGGTTAGGCCTGCACAGCCAAACAGCATAAAAACACTGTGTATGTGGTGTTTGCCATTTAACCAAATACAGTAAGTGATAATAATAGTGAATAATTCAGTCACAGCTCTGAATGATATAAAATGCTCTAACTACAGCAGCACATACTGCAGGGTTTTTTCATTTCTACTTGACTGGCTGGAGCAGATGCCTCAGTGACTGACAGAGATAGTACTGCAGTATAATGCAAATTCATAAACGTTTGGGTGTTATTTCTGATTACTGTGCCAACACTCAGCACTCTGGCTGAATGCAGCTTGGCTGGGCAGTGCTAACGGCTGACTGGAGTACATTTAAAACAGCGGCCACAAAGTGCACATGAATCCACCCAGCTACAGGGAAACACCCAATCATCACCTCCTGGTCAGCGCGGTCAAATTATCATCAGGCAACACACAGCCCACCTACAGCCCAAGCACAGTGTTTGGACTGGAATTTCACTGGCTTTTGTGACCACTGTCTTACATGTACTGATCAAATCAACAATAAAAGTGTACAAGGTTTTGGGTTTTGGAAACACAACCACAAGTGATCACACGAATGCATTCTCAAATAGTGTGGTAACAGGCAGGACAGTGAGAAACGTTCAACAAAGACAAGAAAAGCTGTATTCATATTCTAAAGAAAGCAAATACATAATGCATATTTTGCACTTGTTTCAGACAAGTGCATTGTGACCTTTTATACTGATTAATTGCACAGTAGCTCTGGAACTGCAGATACACGGGGCAAATATTAACGCCAACGTGCCAAAATAATACATTAATATCAAACAGACAATATAAGCTAACCAACACTAACTCTCATTTAATATCAAACAGACGATATAAGCTAACTGACATTAAATGTCAGATGTAATATTCCAGTTCAGTGACTAAATAATTAAAACATATTTACCTCTATGTCAGGACAGCAAGCACCTTTAGCTTTTACAAGCTTACCTTGACAATAGCAGCTATGGGATTAGTAATTATTACAGGCTGAGTACATGTAACCCACAAATTCCTTTTTGTAAAATCCTGGACATTGTAAAAACGATGATGCCAGATACAATGCCAGCCCTATAATATAATGTCAGGCTTGTGCTGCAGCAGCAGTGGGTTCAGGGCTGAAGTATGTGTGTGCCATTATTGTACCCTGCCTAAGGAAGGATTGCAGACACAAACTCAAGCTGAACGTTCAGAAAATAACATATAAAGACACCATGCAGTGACTCCACTCTAAACAGCAGACTGTTGCATGCAATGTGTGTGCTTTAGTGAGTGTGAATATGAGACCATGAGTATGTGTTTTAGTGTGTTTCAATAAATATGTGTGTATGTGCATGGTTGTCTGTGTGTGTGTGTGTGTGTGTGTGTGTGTGTGTGTGTGTGTGTGTGTGTGTGTGTGTTTGGGTATGTGTATATGTGTGCATGTTTATGTGTGTACATGCATGCTTGTGTGTGTGTTTTATCGAGTGTGTATGCATGCATGCGCATGCAGACTTGATTCTGCACTCAGTACCTGCAGTAAGCTGTCGGTTCCTGCGGGGGGAGCGTGTGAGGCGCTGGTAGGGGTCATTGGGGCCATACAGCTCCAACGTGCTCATGCAGAGAACAACACTCTTCTGCAGGATATCCACCACTGCCAAACCGTTACAGTTCCCCAGGGCCAGTCTACGTGTGACACACACACACACACCACCAAACCGTTACAGTTCCCCAGGGCCGGTCTACGTGTGACACACACACACACACACACACACACACACACATACACACACACACCACCAAATCGCTACAGTTCCCCCAGGGCCAGTCTACGTGTGACACACACACACCACCAAACCATTACAGTTCCCCAGGGCCAGTCTATGTGTGACACACACACACACACACACACACCACCAAACCGCTACAGTTCCCCAGGGCCAGTCTGTGTGTGACCCACATACACACACTCACAGGCCGTAGGCAGAGTTGAGCTCCAGGCTGGTTATCTGTTGAGGAGGCTCCCCATCCACCCAGAGCAGCTGAACCACCAGGTCAGCCTGGTAACCTGAGGGCACCCGCACTGGCCTGCTCTTCACCCTGAGAGAGGGAGGGAGAGGAGAGGAGAGGAGAGGAGAGGAGAGGGAGGGAGAGAGGGGGAGGGAGAGAGGAGAAACATAACTTCTCTTCTTCTATTCATGTGCAGCACAGATTAAATACTTTACAACACAAATACGAACATTCACACAAGCACACACTCAGATTCACAGATACTGAAATCTGATGGACCAGGTGGGGTCTGAACTTGCTGACTTTTAGAAACCTCACGCTGATGCTCATCTGAGAGGAGTCAATTAGCATCACCTCTGACATCAAGGCCGTTGCCATGGTTCTGTTTCTGTCCGTACACTTCCTGTATGGATGGAGCTAGCTAGCATGAACATCACTGAATGCATTAAAGCAAAGAAACCGTTTTAATCAGAGTTTATCTCCCATCATTTCTGCTGTGCCTCTAACCTGAAGCAGGTGACACTGAGACTCACCTACAGCAGCTAGCAGTGTACCTCAGGTGAGACAGAGAACACTGAGACTCACCTGAGGCAGGGGATGCTGTCGCGGAGGCCCTCGGTGGGGGTGCTGTTTGGGCTGGCAGGGGGGTGCTGTGGGGAATGGGGGCTCCTGTCAGACACAGCCAGGTTTGTGTCCACCTCTGACGGCGACAGAACATCCTCCATCTCGCACTGTAGCCGCACCTCCAAAGACTTCAGCAGAGAACACACACAGGGGTTAGCTACAGGTACATAGACACACTCAGATTAGGTACAGGTACACAGACACACTGAGCTTAGTTACAGATATACAGACACACTGAGCTTAGCTACAGATATAGCTTAGCTACAGATATACAGACACACTACAGGAGCTTAGCTACAGACACAGATATACAGACACACTGAGCTTAGCTACAGATATACAGACACACTGAGCTTAGCTACAGTACACAGACACACTGAGCTTAGCTACAGATACACAGACACACTGAGCTTAGCTACAGATACACAGACACACTGAGCTTAGCTACAGATACACAGACACACTGAGCTTAGCTACAGATATACAGACACACTGAGCTTAGCTACAGATATACAGACACACTGAGCTTAGCTACAGATACAGACACACTGAGCTTAGCTACAGATACACTATAGACACACTGAGCTTAGCTACAGATATACAGACACACTGAGCTTAGCTACAGATATACAGACACACTGAGCTTAGCTACAGATATACAGACACATTGAGCTTAGCTACAGATGCACACGCACTGAGCTTAGCTACAGATACACAGACACACTGAGCTCAGCTACAGATGCACTAAGTTTAGCTACAGATATACAAAAAACACTCAGTTCAGCTATAAGTACACAGATAAATACAGGATCTTTCCCTGTTACTCAGAGCTAAATTAAGTACTTTGATTGTTGATTGATCTCAGCTAAGCTGGGTTCCTGTTTCTCATTCAGTCACTGATTTAAGCATGAGAGCAAAACCCAGCAGCACACTCTGCTGAGACTCTGTTTATGTGCTGACTCCACAGCGCCCCCGTTGGCCGAGAGTGGAATAACCAGTCACTAACCGTGATCTCCGTGGTGGCCTCATGGCGGCTGAAGCGGTAGAGGATGACATGGGCGGAGATTCCCGCCACGCAGAAGAGCCGGCTCTGAGGGCACCAGCAGACCATCTGCACAGCGTATGGGTCCTCCTCCACAAGCTCCGCCCCCCGTCCCTCCCCCACCTTTGGCTTCTCAAACACCTTGGAGCTCTTCAGCTTATACAGCATCTGCAGGGTTACTGAGCAGAGGGGAGAGGACCAGGGAAGGGGTTAGGGGGTAGGGGAAGGGATTAGGGACCAAGTTAGTGGTTAATGGAAATGTTGGTTTGAGGAAGAAGGTAAGGGAAGGTGTTAGGGGTAGGGGTTAGGGGATAAGGGATGAGGGACAGTGGGCAGGTGGTAGGCGGTGAGGGTTGAGAGGTAGGGGATAGGGGTAGCGGTTAAAGGGGTGTGGGGTGTGGGGTAGTGGATAGGGAGTACATGGTAGGGATTATGTGATACGTAGAAGATGTAATTGCTTTTGAGGCTGCAATTGTTTAAATTGTTGCTTGGCTGACCCATGACCCTGCGGTGTGTATATCTGATCTTAAATGTGTGTGTGTGACACAACAGCTCTCATTACACAGGTAGGCAGCATGCTCACAAGGCAAAGTGCAAACGGGCGTGTGTAGTTAGTACTTACTGGCAGTCGCATCCCAGAACTTTATGGAGCCATCGGCATGCCTGCAATGGAGCACAGAGAGGATCAGGGCTGTGATGTCATAATGGCTGTGATGTCATCAGCTCCAGCAAGTGCAATTAGCTGTGCTTCAGACACAGGCAGTGTGACCCTGACCGCAGCGGGCAGTACGGTCAGAGTGACCCTGACCGCAGAGGGCGGTACGGTCAGAGTGACCCTGACCGCAGCGGGCGGTACGGTCAGAGTGACCCTGACCGCAGCGGGCGGTACGGTCAGAGTGACCCTGACCGCAGCGGGCGGTACGGTCAGAGTGACCCTGACCGCAGCGGGCGGTACGGTCAGAGTGACCCTGACCGCAGCGGGCGGCACGGTCAGAGTGACCCTGACCGCAGCGGGCGGCACGGTCAGAGTGACCCTGACCGCAGCGGGCGGTCATGGTCAGGAGTGACCCTGACCGCAGCGGGTCACGGTCAGAGTGACACTGACCGCAGCGGGCGGTGCGGTCAGAGTGACCCTGACCGCAGAGGGCGGTACGGTCAGAGTGACCCTGACCGCAGCGGCAGTGCACGGTCAGAGTGACCCTGACCGCAGCGGGCGGTACGGTCAGAGTGACCCTGACCGCAGCGGGCGGTACGGTCAGAGTGACCCTGACCGCAGCGGGCGGTACGGTCAGAGTGACCCTGACCGCAGCGGGCGGTACGGTCATGCACTCACCCAGTGATGATAATCTCAGGATAGGTTTGTGCTCCCAGCGTCCATGTGCCTCCTCCAACCGGCCACTCCTGCCAGGAGAGACAAACAGCTTCCATCCCTGCTCTTACAGCGGTGAGCACATTTCACAGTAATGTACAGTAAAATATTCATTCAGCTGCCCTGTGCAGGCTCTGTCAGAGACAAACGGCTCCTATCGCCAGCCCCACACATCTGTCCCTGTGGAGCCCGGGACGAGCCTGGCCCAGTCATCTCAATAAAACAGCTTCCCAGCGGCCTGTGCCTATCTAGTCAGGCCACGGGGGAGAGGAGAGGCCGTCACAGCCATCACAGTTAACTGAACTACAAACAGTGAAGCGATACAGGTTACACAGTCACAGGATAACTGCTCTACTGGAGGAACGTGAGCCATGCACCCAAACATTAAATACTCTGTCACATATTGTGACATATACTTTTAACTGTGTATGTCCTTGCATCCAGAAAAGTACAGTTGCATGGTTCCATCACACAACTAACACACGTTCAGAAAGAAAACACACATATCCCATGAATGTACAGGTTGAGTGTGATACAAAACAAATAATTGCAAATGTTGTAAAGTACAGCAGCTTTATTTTCAGGGGTAGCTGTATCTACAGACAGTGCGAATGTGGAACAAGTGAAGGTTGCTTGCTGTAATAACCTTTTTCCAATTGGTGTTAATATTATTTCTGTTCAATTCTTTGCAATTCTGACCCATTTTGATGATCCAGGTCGCCAAAGAGAGCTGATTCCTAGTTGACCGAACTGAAGTAAGAATGAATTACCTTGCTGCTGTAGCCCTGTTTCTTCTGCTGCTTGGCTCCTATGGAGTACAGAGCAGGAATCAAGTCAGGGGGACAGTCTGCGAAGTACGCCGTGCAGGTGACCGGGGACTCATGGATGTCCATGGGATACGGGTTCTCAAAGATGGGGTAACTGCAGGAGAGATAAGGTCACACATCAGCAACAGCAACTGTTTCACATGGTACACCATCACCCATGCAAACTGCTACTGTTTCACATGGTACACCATCACCCATGCAAACTGCTACTGTTTTACATGGTACACCATCACCCATGCAAACTGCAACATTTTTACATGGTGCACCATCACCCATGCAAACTGCAACTGTTTTACATGGTACACTATCACCCATGCAAACTGCAACATTTTTACATGGTACACCATCACCCATGCAAACTGCAACATTTCTACATGGTGCACCATCACCCATGCAAACTGCAACTGTTTTACATGGTACACCATCACCCATGCAAACTGCAACATTTTTACATGGTACACCATCACCCATGCAAACTGCAACTGTTTTACATGGTACACTATCACCCATGCAAACTGCAACATTTTTACATGGTACACCATCACCCATGCAAACTGCAACATTTCTACATGGTACACCATCACCCATGCAAACTGCAACATTTTTACATGGTACACCATCACCCATGCAAACTGCAACATCGCCTTCTGCCATTTCTGCATCCCTACAAATAATCCCACACCCTCATTGTCCCTGAAGAGACATCCTTGGTGTGGTAAGAAAATGCAGAAAGAACATTCAAACACAGGAATCACAACATGAACAGCACAGGGTTCACAGATGGATACCTACCCATGGAAATATGGCAAAAATCACCAACACCATTCCAAAAATGCTATCACCATGCACACTATTAGCTCCCAGCTGCATTTGGCTAGTTTCTCCTCCCTCTGTCCCACCTGACATTCTGATACTCAAAATGGCCCCCTTGCAGTAACCAGCACTCAGCACACAGTTTATCTGTGGGACAGGTGACCCCAGCAGGGGGCTGTAATACTGAACATCAAGATATACCCACAGGGGATCCTGTGTGTGTGTGTGTGTGTGTGTGTGTGTGTGTGTGTGTGTGTGTGTGTGTGTGTGTGTGTGTGTGTGTGTGTGTGTGTGTGTGTGTGTGTGAGAGGATGTGATTGTGAGTTTAGGTATGTCTGTGTTTTACTTCCTACCAAACATGTAAATATGTTCCCTGAATCACTTCAAGTTTGTTCTGGCACTAGAAAACCTCAGTAACTGAAGGCATTTTCTACCCTATGAAATCATGAGAGAGACTCAGATAGACCAGGAACCAGGAGAGACAGACTGCACTGGGCACAGCAAATACACACCCTGCACTGAGAACAGGAGAGACACACCCTGCACTGAGAACAGGAGAGACACACACTATGCTGAGAACAGGAGAGACACACACTGCACTGAGAACAGGAGAGACACACCCTGCACTGGGCACAGCAGAGACACACACTATGCTGAGAACAGGAGAGACACACACTGCACTGAGAACAGGAGAGACAGTCTGCACTAAGAACAGGAGACACACCCTGCATTGAGAACAGGAGAGACACACACTGCACTGGGAACAGGAGAGACACACACTCCACTGGGACCAGGAGAGACACACACTGCACTGAGAACAGGAGAGACACACACTGCACTGAGAACAGGAGAGACACACCCTGCACTAAGAACAGGAGAGACACACTGCATTGAGAACAGGAGAGACACACACTGCACTGGGAACAGGAGACACACACACTCCACTGGGACCAGGAGAGACACACCCTGCACTGGGAACAGCAGAGACACACACTTCACTGGGACCAGGAGAGACACACACTATGCTGAGAACAGCAGAGACACACACACAATGCTGAGAGCAGGAGAGACACACACTCCACTGGGAACAGGAGAGACACACCCTGCACTGGGAACAGGAGAGACACACACTGCACTGAAAACAGCAGACACACACTGCGCTGAAAACAGCAGACACACACTGTGCTGAGAACAGCAGACACACACTGCACTGAAAACAGCAGACACACACTGCACTGAAAACAGCAGACACACACTGCGCTGAGAACAGCAGACACACACTGCACTAAAAACAGCAGACACACACTGTGCTGAGAACAGCAGACACACACTGTGCTGAGAACAGCAGACACACACTGCGCTGAGAACAGCAGACACACACTGCGCTGAGAACAGCAGACACACACTGCGCTGAGAACAGCAGACACACACTGTGCTGAGAACAGCAGACACACACTGTGCTGCAGACACACTGTGCTGAGAACAGCAGACAGGCACCCAGATATATTCCCCAGGGCTAACTGAGACATGCTAATTATTCCTCTCCTAGCCCTGAGCCCTGTCACCTCCTGCCTGCTCCGGAGTGGAGGATGTAGTCTTCTGCAGTTTGTGTTTTACGTTGTCACCAGCCCTCTTGGCTGTCTGACACGTCCTCTCCGTCACACTGAGTTACATCACTGTGATGGCGCAGTTATGTCACTCAAGGGGTCTCTGCATTCCCTACTGGAGGCCAAAATCTCCGCTCTGACAAGAGCCTGCACAATCCAGCTGAGCACAGAGGCAAAGGTGCTAATGAGCTTCTGATAAAGTCCTATTTCTGTCACCGCTTGCAACAGCTTGCCTGGGTATGCGCTCTGGACTGCGGATAGGACAGTTAAATTAGCCAATCACGGGCTGCTCACACAGTAACATCAGCCAATCACGGGCTGATCACACAGTGACATCAGCCAATCACGGGCTGATCACACACTGACAACAGCCAATCACGGCTGCTCACACCGTGACATCAGCCAATCACGGGCTGTTCACACACTGACAACAGCCAATCACAGGCTGCTCACACAGTGATATCTTTTTCTCCAGGTCACTCACTTGCTCTGGGTGACATCCACAACGATGAAGTCCTTCTCCAGCAGCACGGCTACAGCATAGGGCTCCTGAACCTCTACAGACAGATAAGCTTTAGGTTATTCACACAGCAAACTGATCTCAGATCAGCTCAGAAAGAATAAGTTTTAGGTTATTCACACATCACACTGATCTTAGATCAGCTCAGAGGGAAAGGGAGGGACATTACAGCAACACCATTCAGACCCATGCAGACTGCACAGAGCAGCTCATTGAGGGCTCAGGGCTTATTCTGACTGCATGAAGGTATTCAGACTGTGGCTGAATATTCAGCTTCTCACATTTCAAATAATCAAACTGTATAATCAAACAAATAATCTCAAACTGAGTGCAGATGGAACGAAAACAGAAACGCCTCCGGGCCTCCAGGATCTGTGCTACCTCCCTACACCTGAGCTCACATCTTGTGAAATAGAAAACTAGGTGAACTAAAATAAACATAAACTTTCAAGAAAGAAAAGTACTTATGTATTATATAAAGAAAATCTAGTATTATGAAGTTTGACTATTGTCCTTCCACCCTAGTGTGTGAGGTCTGTGCTGTAAATCTGTGGTGAGTTGAGGTGCTGTTTGCAGATGGAAGCAGCAGTGCAGTATCACTGCGAATCGCGGCTCTCTCAGCCACACCTGCTGCACCTACACTGGCCATACTCTGTTGCAGCTGCAGTCTGGAGCCCATTCAAAACAGCCACACCCTTTAGCTTCTCTATTATATTAAGGGCATTCTTTGGCAGAAATTCAATTAATAGCAGATGGGCAAAATGTTCTGGTTTTTAGCTGATTAAATCCAAACTCAATCTGACTCATGGTTATGTCCACCTTTGTGCTTTGCTGAACAAAACCCATTTGGAGAGTTTAGCTATCAAAATACACAAACCTTGCCAAATAAATGCTTGCACTAAAAAGTATCATTTCATTTAAAAAGGTAATTTAAATTCAGTTCATGGATTCATAGGGTGTATCATCATCATCATCAGCATAAACTATTTCTCCTCTCACCGCGATGTAGCCTTAACTGTTAGCATAGCATGTGAAGATGGCATTTACCCCATCCCACTGCTAGCACTGGCTCTGCATGCTTAGGTCTGAATGGTAGCACAGCACACACATAGCATGTGTCTCACTGTTAGCATAGCATGTGAGGATGGCATTTACCCCATCCCACTGCTAGCACTGGCTCTGCATGCTTAGGTCTGAATGGTAGCACAGGGCACACATAGCATGTGTCTCACTGTTAGCATAGAGTCTTTCTCCATTACCGTTAGCGTAAGGTGTTAGCGTATCTTCCTCACCGTTCACGTAGGGCGTCTCGCACAGCACCAGGAAGTCCACGATGGGGTGGTCCATCTCCAGAACTGTGATGGCTTTGCCGTGCATGATGGTCAGCGTGGGCCTCCGGCCAGCCTTGTCATAGGACAGCCCCCCAGAGAAGATGACAAATGGCTCACTGCAGAGGTATAGAGAACGGTAAACTACCACACAGCAGAGGGACAAGCTGCATGAGTGTGCTCAGGAAACAGGGATGCTGGGGACTGACCCTGACCCTGACCCCGAACCCTGACCCTGACCCTAACTCTGACCCTGAACCCTCTGCCGCACACACACAGCTCTGCATTCTCAGAGGGGGGTGTGTGGAGCCAGACTCGGGGCCAGTGTGCGCCCTGCTGTGTTACTCTCCTTCTCTTGTTTAGATAATTATCTCCCTAAATTAGCCCTGCTGCACATGGTACACATGAGGTGGAATGAGATCTGTGTGCTGTGTTTGTGGAAATAACATCTGCTGTTTATATTCTGTGCTTTCAAACTGAGTTACATGCACATGGCTGTCTGCCACTCGTCTCTGTGTCATTCATAGCTCAGGTAACTGTGCCCTTACCTGGCTGGAGTGTTCTGTGTTTAAGGAGTGTTAGTGTGACCCCAGAGGGCAGGTCACCCATCTCTGCTCCAGGGATTTTTGGGGTACCGGGGCTCTGCGCTCACCTGCTGCGTGAGGTTTTGAGCTCCACCTTCAAGATTGGCTTGCACGGTTCTGGCTTCTTCCCATCCCTCTGGGTCTTTGCTGTGCAAACCCAAAACAGACAACATCTGAAACATTTCCCATGACACCTTTCAGCAAAGCAGCAGCACACAGTAGCCAGCATTCCTGTGTCTCAGGTTTTAATTTTAAATTTTCTGCGTAACTCACCGTGGGGGAAGGTGACCTGAGTGGGGCGGGTGGTGTTGCGCAGGTTCCAGGTGGTCAGGCTGCCGTCCGAGTGGCTGCACATAAATTGCTTCCCCTCATGGTGCCAGCTGACCGAGTGGATGGCCTGGGGTGGACACAGCACGGCCAGTGCGGTCAGCACAACCACAGTGACCACAAACTCACTCCTGCTTTCTATAGAGCGGTCAGCACAACCACAGTGACCAAACTCACTCCTGCTTTCTGTAGAGCGGTCAGCACAACCACAGTGACCACAAACTCACTCCTGCTTTCTGTAGAGCGGTCAGCACAACCACAGTGACCACAAACTCCTCCTGCTTTCTGCTTTCTATAGAGCGGTCAGCACAACCACAGTGACCACAAACTCACTCCTGCTTTCTGTAGAGCGGTCAGCACAACCACAGTGACCACAAACTCACTCCTGCTTTCTACAGAGCGGTCAGCACAACCACAGTGACCACAAACTGACCACAAACTCCTGCTTTCTGTAGAGAGCGGTCAGCACAACCACAGTGACCACAAACTCACTCCTGCTTTCTGTAGAGAGGTCAGCACAACCACAGTGACCACAAACTCACTCCTGCTTTCTGTAGAGCGGTCAGCACAACCACAGTGACCACAAACTCACTCCTGCTTTCTGTAGAGCGGTCAGCACAACCACAGTGACAAACTCACTCCTGCTTTCTGTAGAGCGGTCAGCACAACCACAGTGACCACAAACTCACTCCTGCTTTCTATAGAGCGGTCAGCACAACCACAGTGACCACAAACTCACTCCTGCTTTCTATAGAGCGGTCAGCACAACCACAGTGACCACAAACTCACTCCTGCTTTCTATAGAGCGGTCAGCACAACCACAGTGACCACAAACTCACTCCTGCTTTCTACAGAGTGGTCAGCACAACCACAGTGACCACAAACTCACCCCTGCTTTTAAAATAAAGATAGGGTGTCAATTCCATCCACATTCATACTACAAAAAAACATTTGATAATTCTGCAACATCATTTTCAAACTGCAGGGTGTGATGTTTAGCTGGAAATGTCAGGATAAGACAAACTGTGGGACACCAGGATGTTCAGTGTTAATAATACAGAGGTGAGTGCCTGACGGTTCTGTAGAATTCTGTAGAATCTGTGGTGCTGGAAGGGCTTTGAATGGCATGAGGTGTTCTCCTGCAGCACAACTCCTGAAAACACACTTAATCTTAATAGGCACTATGGCTCTCACCAGGAGAATCACTGAGCATCTACTGCTCTCCTGATTGATCGATCCTTCTGTCTCTTTCTCTCTCACTCACAGTCTATTTCTCACTACCTCAAAAACACACACACACATACACATACATACAAACACACACATACACACACACTCTCACACACACACACACACCCACAAACACACTCTCTCACACACACACACACACACACGGGTATTTATAGCCACACACTGTGTCGGATCAGAACAGGCTGTTCTGGCCTCACTGCGGTTCTGGGAATCGGGCCGGGGCACACTGTGTTAGATCAGATTGGGCTTAACTGGCACAGATTCAGAGGGAACACACACCCCTGTTCTGAGAAACACTGCAGGCAGGATGAATGAGGAGCTGAGGGTTCTGCCACGCCTCCAGGCACTCCACCTCTCACTCCATCTCTGGAAAGCACCTCCTGATTCCG
>CM040745.1:407500-472500 GCA_022829145.1 Albula goreensis | reverse complement strand
GTGATACAGTGCACTGCCTGCCCTCAGTGTGATACAGTGTACTGCCTGCCCTCAGTGTGATACACTGTGCTGCCTGCCCTCAGTGTGATACAGCATACTGCCTGCCCTCAGTGTGATACAGTGTACTGCCTGCCCTCAGTGTGATACAATGGTACAGCCAACATGGCCTCCTCCGGGCAGTGATGGCGGTCAGCTCCCTGAGGTGTGGGCCGAGGATTATGACTGCTCTGGTTCAATGTGTTCATCATGTTTCTTCTCTGTGGTGCTTCTCCGCTCCCCTATTTCCCTGCAGACAGCCTTATTAATCTCACTACCTTACTGCGCTGCAATTCAGTCGCCCAAGGCCGAGCTCCATTATCAGAAGAAATGAAAGGAATGCAGGCAGTGCGGAATTCCATCGAACGCAAAGAGAAAATCCACACAGACACATTCATACATCCTGTTATTCAGACTTGAGCAAACACAAGCGCTCAGTGTGAAACACACTGACACAAGCGCTCTGTGTGAAACCCACTGACACAAGCGCTCTGTGTGAAACAGGCACAGAGAAAGTGTTCGAGGGGCAGAGGGTTCTGCTCAGGGACAGTGTATGTTTATTTAACCTGAGGGGCAGTCTCACTGAGATTAAAAACCTCTTTAAACCTGGGAAGATATGTGACAGCACAACACACATCTAACTCACACACAAACACACTCACACACACAACAATACGCACAATACACATCAAACTCAAACACACAACCATACACAAGACTGAGATGATACAAATATAGGAAATTAAAAATTTGAAAAGAAAGAACAGAATTAATTTCCTCCACAAAGCATTTTTATCGAGCTTTTGAAATGATTAAGGTGGAGCAGTTTGTTGAATTTAACAGTGTTTTGAAGATTTTTCATGGCTATGCTGCATGGAGATGAAAAGCTTTTCTGTGTCTCAGTTCTTGCCCAAGGCACTGAGAATAAAAGGAAAGACTGCACACAGAGAATAATGTGGAATACTCTGAACTCTGGTACATTCTGCTGTAAATATGTGAGCTGACCTTGGTGCTACCACAGATTCTTCAGGCTCACCAGATTCTCAGGTCTGTGTTTTCTGACACTGAGATTTCTGCCTCCCTACTGCTGAAGACAAAACATTCAGTAGAATCTGTGGGGCTGCTCAGTGTTGGGCGTGGTTCACCTGCTCAGTGTTGGGGCGTGTGTTCACCTGCTCAGTGTTGGCGTAAATCACCTGCTCAGTGTTGCCTGCTCAGTGTTGGGCGTGGTTCACCTGCTCTGTGTTGGGTGTGATTCACCTGCTCTGTGTTGGGCGTAAATCACCTGCTCAGTGTTGGGCGTGGTTCACCTGCTCAGTGTTGGGCGTGGTTCACCTGCTCAGTGTTGGGCGTGGTTCACCTGCTCAGTGTTGGGCGTAAATCACCTGCTCAGTGTTGGGCGTGGTTCACCTGCTCAGTGTTGGGCGTGGTTCACCTGCTCAGTGTTGGCGTAAATCACCTGCTCAGTGTTGGGCGTGGTTCACCTGCTCAGTGTTGGCTCGTGGTTCACCTGCTCAGTGTTGGGCGTAAATCACCTGCTCAGTGTTGGGCGTAGTTTGCCTGCTCAGTGTTGGGCGTGGTTCACCTGCTCAGTGTTGGGCGTGGTTCACCTGCTCTGTGTTGGGCGTGGTTCACCTGCTCAGTGTTGGCGTGTGTTCACCTGCTCAGTGTTGGGCGTGGTTCACCTGCTCAGTGTTGGCGTGGTTCACCTGCTCAGTGTTGGGCGTGGTTCACCTGCTCAGTGTTGGGCGTGGTTCACCTGCTCAGTGTTGGGCGTGATTCACCTGCTCTGTGTTGGGTGTGATTCACCTGCTCAGTGTTGGGCGTGGTTCACCTGCTCAGTGTTGGGCGTGGTTCACCTGCTCAGTGTTGGGCGTGGTTCACCTGCTCAGTGTTGGGTGTGATTCACCTGCTCTGTGTTGGGTGTGATTCGCCTGCTCAGTGTTGGGTGTGGTTCACCTGCTCAGTGTTGGGCGTGGTTCACCTGCTCAGTGTTGGGCGTGGTTCACCTGCTCTGTGTTGGGCGTGGTTCACCTGTGCTGTCTTGTACATACTGGGGTCCAACTCACCTCATCATAGTAGATTCTGAAGTCAGCTTTCTTCAGCCGGAGGTCCCACTGCACCACTGTCCCGCTCTCAAACCCAATCAGCAGCTGTGGAGGGGAAAGGGGCAGAGCTCAGGTGTGCACTGCAGGCAGGTACATGTAATCACTCAGGTGTGTACTGCAGGCAGGTACATGCAATCACTCAGGTGTGAGCTACAGGCAGGTACATGCAACCACTCAGGTATGAGCTACAGGCAGGTACATGCAATCACTCAGGTGTGCACTGCAGGCAGGTACATGCAATCACTCAGGTGTGCACTGCAGGCAGGTACATGCAATCACTCAGGTGTGAGCTACAGGCAGGTACATGCAACCACTCAGGTATGAGCTACAGGCAGGTACATGTAATCACTCAGGTGTGCACTGCAGGCAGGTACATGTAATCACTCAGGTGTGCACTGCAGGCAGGTACATGTAATCACTCAGGTGTGCACTGCAGGCAGGTACATGTAACACTCAGGTGTGAGCTACAGGCAGGTATATATACACAGAGAAACGGCTTCACAGTGGAGACTATTTTGGCTACTATTACTATATTATTCTGTAACCACATTTTCATAGACAAGTCAAAAATGATTTTAAAGATGCAAGAAAAAGGCTTGTGTCTAATAGGCTTATCAATTAGATATTATATAAGAATATTTCACAGTATATGAGTGCAGGGCATACAGCAGAAATATTCATAACAGGAAAAATGATTTTGGTGTGATGAAGTTTTCACAGGTATGCAAGCATATACGAGAATATCACAGGTATACAACTCACTATGTGTGTGTGCATGTGTGTGCATGTGCATGTGTATAGCAGTAAAAACACTGAGAGGAAAAGCTCTCAGAGGGCTGATCTCAGAACAGGTGGGAGGCTTTGGCAGGCACTGTGACAAGGAGGAGGAAAAACTCCATCTCCCAGAAACCCTCAGGACATTTTCTTGAAGGCTACTGTCACATTAAAGCTGTGACACTGGGGCTTTCCTCCCTCAGAGCCTCTCTCACACTGCAATGGGAATGCAGTCTGCGCCAAACACACCTAGCAACCCTCATCACACCACTCACACACACACTCACACACTCATACACACACCCATCAACCCCATCACACCACCATCACACCACTCATACACACACACACACACACACACACACACACACACACACACACACATACATACATACACCCATCAACCTCCATCACACCACTCACACACACACACACACACACACACACTGTCGCACACACACACACACACATACATACATACATACATCCATCAACCTACATCACACCACTCACACACACACACACACACACACACACACACCGCACTGACATCATGACATAAACACCTCACACACTCACAAATCTGTAAACATCCACCTGACAGCCTGTGAGTAGTGTACAAATGCATGCTAATGCAAACATGAACACGCAAATGCATGCTGATGCAAACACATGTATGAACACGCAAATGCATGCTGATGCAAACACATGTATGAACACGCAAATGCATGCTGATGCAAACACATGTATGAACACGCAAACGCATGCTGATGCAAACACATGTATGAACACGCAAATGCATGCTGATGCAAACACATGTATGAACACGCAAACGCATGCTGATGCAAACACATGTATGAACACGCAAACGCATGAGCAAGCAGCGTATCAGAGCTCCTCACTGATCAGAGGGATCTGACAGGGAGGCTCTTCTGGATCCTGTCTCCTCACCACCCCCCAACCCCCTCAACTGGGCACCCCCCAGAGTACATGGTCACATCGAGGAGAGGACACACAAACACTGACCCCAGAACTGTGAGGCTGATATGCAGCACATAAGATGTCGAGGAGAGGACACACAAGCACTGACCCCAGAACTGTGAGGCTGATATGCAGCACATAAAACGTCGAGGAGAGGACACACAAGCACTGACCCCAGAACTGTGAGGCTGATATGAAACACAGCACTGACCCCAGAACTGTGAGGCTGATATGCAGCACATAAAACGTCGAGGAGAGGACACACAAACACTGACCCCAGAACTGTGAGGCTGATATGCAGCACATAAGACGTCGAGGAGAGGACACACAAACACTGACCCCAGAACTGTGAGGCTGATATGCAGCACATAAAACACCTGAGCATCCCCACGCATATCAACCACAGAAACTTTGAGAGGAGTCTGCCCATTTAGGCCCCTGACTGCACAGTCTGAGTGAGAGGACAGATCAGCATATGAGGCAGTAATAAGCTCTTATAAACCTGTATTAAAGCTGTAATAAAGCTGTAATGAAGCTGAAATAAGTTCTTATTAAGGTGTAATGGGCTTTTATGAATCTGTGATAAAGCTGTAATACATGAGCTGCACTCACCCGCCCTTCATCCCTTGGACAGTCACTGAGATGGACCACGGGCCCTGGGTGTGTTTTGGTTGATCTGTGAATGAGAGAAAGAAATTCAGTTTACTGTCGTAAAGTATGTCAACTGATTCTCAAGATGTTCTTGTACTATTGTGTGTTTTTAAAAAATGTTTTCACAAATTTTAACTGTCAACAAACAATTGTACAAGAGAGAGCCAGTGACTATATTACACCCAGGCCACACACAGTACTACAGGAGAGCCAGTGACTATTTTACACCCTACAGACCACACACAGTACTATAGGAGAGCCAGTGACTATATTACACCCTAAGGTCACACACAGTACTACAGGAGAGCCAGTGACTACATTACACCCTACAGGCCACACACAGTACTACAGGAGAGCCAGTGACTATATCACACCCTAAGGCCACACACAGTACTACAGGAGAGCCAGTGACTATATTACACCCTACAGGCCACACACAGTACTACAGGAGAGAGCCAGTGACTATATCACACCCTAAGGTCACACACAGTACTACAGGAGAGCCAGAGACTATATCACACCCTGAGGTCACACACAGTACTACAGGAGAGCCAGTGACTATATCACACCCTACAGGCCACACACAGTACTACAGGAGAGCCAGTGACTATATCACACCCTAAGGTCACACACAGTACTACAGGAGAGCCAGTGACTATTCTACACCCTACAGGCCACACACAGTACTACAGGAGAGCCAGTGACTATATCACACCCTAAGGTCACACACAAAGCTGCAGGTGCCCTACAGGACATTTTTATTCAGAGCAGCATCAGAAGCACTGACTTTCACCACCTTGAGAGAAAACCATTTTATCCAGTCTACTGACAGGCCTCTTCAGTCCAAGCACACATTTCTGGTATATTTACAGTTCACAAGTTGTGCTTCATTTTGATTCATTGTAAATTCCCTTGAAAAAATCATCAGATTGTTTCAAGGCAATTTACAAAAATAAAATCAGATTGTGTGCCCTGAATTTAAAAAAGAATAATACATTTTGTTTATGAGAAATGTTTCACAACGATGGGAAACACCAAACTGAATATACACATACAGGCCAATACAATGAGACTGGCACTGGGGAACTCTTCAGGGGTCTCTGGCCAGATTGTGTTCAAATTTTCATTAAAATGATTGTGGCATTTTTGAGTTGACTCATTAGCTATCTATAATAACCTCTAATGGTAGTGCACTGAGGTGCCTGTGGCTAGGTTTTAATAAATAATAAAAATGGACATTGCTTTAAAACAATACTTCCAAAAATACTGTTGACCTGATGGTGAACCCCACCAGAAAATAATAGTGAAGGTGAAAAGAAGAAGTCAAAGAACATTTTGCCCTCACAGTTTAACATGATAGAGCCGTCTTCCACAGTCCTGCAAAACCAGTAGCAATGAAACTATACAAGCTCAGCTTCACCACTGAGCTGGAGATGAATCACATTAAACACGCTCAGCTCTTTGACCACTGAGCTGCCAGGAGGATGTTTTAGATCACATTCCCCCATTCCTCCATGTGTCTCTTTGACCTGCAGTTTAGGGTGAGTGGGTCCTGCTTGGGCCAGGAGTGGGTCTGTAATCCCAGGCAGTAATTTTAGATCACCAGCTGGTTTGTAATCCCAGGTTAGGGTGGAGTGGGTCTCTCCCCATTCCTCCATGGAGTGGGTCTGTAATCCCAGGTTAGGGTGGAGTGGGTCTGTAATGCAGGTTAGGGTGGAGTGGGTCTGTAATCCCAGGTTAGGGTGGAGTGGGTCTGTAATGCAGGTTAGGGTGGAGTGGGTCTGTAATGCAGGTTAGGGTGGAGTGGGTCTGTAATCCCAGGTTAGGGTGGAGTGGGTCTGTAATCCCAGGTTAGGGTGGAGTGGGTCTGTAATGCAGGTTAGGGTGGAGTGGGTCTGTAATCCCAGGTTAGGGTGGAGTGGGTCTGTAATCCCAGGCAGTGGGTTTGGGTAATCCCAGGTTAGGGTGGAGTGGGTCTGTAATGCAGGTTAGGGTGGAGTGGGTCTGTAATCCCAGGTTAGGGTGGAGTGGGTCTGTAATCCCAGGTTAGGGTGGAGTGGGTCTGTAATCCCAGGTTAGGGTGGAGTGGGTCTGTAATCCCAGGTTAGGGTGGAGTGGGTCTGTAATCCCAGGTTAGGGTGGGTCTGTAATCCCAGGTGGGTCTGTAATGCAGTGGGTCTGTAATGCAGGTTAGGGTGGAGTGGGTCTGTAATCCCAGGTTAGGGTGGAGTGGGTTCTGTAATGCAGGTTAGGGTGGAGTGGGTCGGCTCTGCTTCAGCACCAGGCAGTGTCAAACCATAATTAAAACACCATAATTTCTGCTTAATTAGACACAGTTAATGTCTACTGAGGAATAATTTGCTATATTAAACCGGCTCCATCATGCAGAAATACCTATTCATCCCATGAAGAATAATCATAATTATAAATAAAGACTTTCAACCAGAGATATCACCTGATGCTTCGTTTGCTGCATACCATTAGAATACAGCTGCATTTTTAACTGATTTCAGGTGAAATCAGTGGGGTCCTAATTTCTGAAAGGCCATCTGGTTGCTGAAACTATGTTGTGCGAAGAAATGAAAAGTTCAAAGACAAAACAAATGCCAATGAGCCAAACTGAACAAACAACTTTAAGGGGAAAGAAATCTTGATTGAACACGTGTTCTCTGTATGCCACTGCAATTGATCAAGACATACGATATGACTACAGTATAAACCAGGAAACAGAGTGGATCCCCACAGGCAAGGTTAAGCAGGGAAACTGTGCGCCTGACCGCAGCTCTGAGGCAGCTGTCTTCATCATGATTAGCTTCAAGATGTGGGAGCAGCTGCGGCTAGGCTAATGAGATCAGATGGAGCTGGCTGTGAATTCTCCAACCTCATCACACATCATGAGGGCACACCTGGACAGACTTCAAATGCCTTGCAAACTGTTGTTTCAGCTGGGTGAGCCAAGATGGCGACTGAAGCGGGTTCCATTCTGGCTCAAGAACTGATGAGGACAGTGGGCAACAGTGAGTGGATGTGCTTTCAGGGCCGGCAGCAGTGATAGGGCCTGTCTGATACCTTCCCAGAATTCAGCAGCCCCATGGTCTGTGTCTGTATCAGGATGGCCCTGAATGGAAGGGAAGACTCTTCCATCTTCATGACTGGAACAGGATGTAGCACAAACTCCATGCAACAGTATCTATTCAGCCTTTTCTACCATTAACTATGCTGGATGTCTGGGTTAATGAGGTAAATCACTCAACTGAAGGAAGAAGCTCCTTTAGAGCCAAACATAGACACACACAAACACACACAGACACACGCACATACACACAGACACACACACACGCACGCACACACACACAACACACACACACACACAGACACACACACACACACACACACACATGCACAGACACAGACACACATACACACACACACGCGCGCACACGCACACACACACACGCACGCACGCACGCACACACACACGCACAGACACAGACACAGACACATGCACAAACACACGCACAGACACACACACACAAACACACACGCACAGACACACACACAGACAAACACACACACACACACACACAACACACACACACACACACACACAAACACACACACAAACACACACACACACAAACACGCACGCACACAAACACACACACAGGGTTTTTCAGGATACTCGGGCAGTGTCCCCCCCCGCCATGCTCTGCCTAACTCACCAATTTGCTCCCGGTGCTGATGCTGCTGTGATGCTGGGAAGGGATGCTGCCTTCGTCATGGTAACAGAGATAAAGTCCAGAGCACACAGTGAGCTGACCTATATTGTCCACAGCTAAACTTTCCTCACTGTCACAGCAGAGACTGCTATTAACAAGCGCTTATAAATCTACTTATTTTTCAAACATCAGTGTCTGTGTAAACCTCATAAATGTGAACATTACACATGAAAAATGAAAATGAACACTAGTTTCCTATGAAAAAATATGAATTCGGTTTATAATTATACACAAGAGACAGTACATTAAGGATTTCTGAGAATTTCTGAGAGGTTATAAAACACTGACAGTGTGCTGTGTGGGATACCTGCGGTACTGCATTTTGCCAGTAGAGTGTGAAGCGCTACTGTTCCAGGGTGGTTCCATTTCACACCCCATAAGTAACTGGAGTAACACAGAGCCATTAAACAATAACTGATAAATAACAATTTATGATGATGTCATCAATCACTCAATGATTATTTTGCAATGTCAAGATTTCACAGAGTTTCAAATCAAACTCAACATATAATTAAATATAATTATAATGCATACAATAGCTATACCAAAAAATTCTTTGTGGAAATGTACCTTCAGTAATGACATGTGTGTGTGGTTATTAGCTGTGCTTGTTTTGTTGTTCTGTGTGTGGTTATTAGCTGTGCTTGTTTTGTTGTCCTGTGTGTGGTTATTAGCTGTGCTTGTTTTGTTGTTCTGTGTGTGGTTATTAGCTGTGCTTGTTTTGTTGTTCTGTGTGAGGTTATTAGCTGTGCTTGTTTTGTTGTTCTGTGTGTGGTTATTAGCTGTGCTTGTTTTGTTGTCCTGTGTGTGGTTATTAGCTGTGCTTGTTTTGTTGTTCTGTGTGTGGTTATTAGCTGTGCTTGTTTTGTTGTCCTGTGTGTGGTTATTAGCTGTACTTGTTTGTTGTTCTGTGTGTGGTTATTAGCTGTGCTTGTTTGTTGTTCTGTGTGAGGTTATTAGCTGTGCTTGTTTTGTTGCTTGTTTGTTGTTCTGTGTGTGGTTATTAGCTGTGCTTGTTTTGTTGTCCTGTGTGTGGTTATTAGCTGTGCTTGTTTTGTTGTTCTGTGTGTGGTTATTAGCTGTGCTTGTTTTGTTGTTCTGTGTGAGGTTATTAGCTGTGCTTGTTTTGTTGTTCTGTGTGTGGTTATTAGCTGTGCTTGTTTTGTTGTCCTGTGTGTGGTTATTAGCTGTGCTTGTATTGTTGTCCTGTGTGTGGTTATTAGCTGTGCTTGTTTTGTTGTTCTGTGTGTGGTTATTAGCTGTGCTTGTTTTGTTGTCCTGTGTGTGGTTATTAGCTGTGCTTGTTTTGTTGTTCTGTGTGTGGTTATTAGCTGTGCTTGTTTTGTTGTCCTGTGTGTGGTTATTAGCTGTGCTTGTTTTGTTGTTCTGTGTGTGGTTATTAGCTGTGCTTGTTTTGTTGTCCTGTGTGTGGTTATTAGCTGTGCTTGTATTGTTGTCCTGTGTGAGGTTATTCTGTATTCTCAGGTAGAGAAACAGCCACACAGATGACTCAGTGGATTTCACCTACAACTGAGAAAATAAAAAAAATGTAATTGCTTTCTAAAGGAATCATTTGCGTTTGGGACATTACATAAAATGAATGCATTGATTAGTCTGACTAATTGAAAGTCGTTGAATGTGAATTTGGGACATCCGTGTATTTTGTGGCATGCTTCACTGTTCTCCTATATTCTTAAGAGGGCTAATCATGCTTCTATCAGCAATAAAAGTGTCCAATTAAGAGCTTTGAGCAGAATGTGAGCATTCAGAGCTTTCAGTGACGGTGATGGAACCCCAGCTCAAAGAGAGGGGGCCCTGAGCACGAGGAGGGCAGACCTGAGCACAGAGAGGGCGCCCTGGATCAGACCTGAGCACTAGGAGGGCAGACCTGAGCACAGAGAGGGCGCCCTGGATCAGACCTGAGCACAGAGAGGGCAGACCTGAGCACAGAGAGGGCACCTGAGCACAGAGAGGGCAGACCTGAGCACAGAGAGGGCGCCCTGGATCAGACGTGCAGGGGAAAGAGCTGAGTCTTTCATTATGGTCTGTCATTATGTGCTGTTAGGTTATTACAACATCTAACAGACTGTTACTGCAAAAGGTGATGGAAAAACTGAGGAATGAGTATGAAAACCTGTTGGTGAAACGGGCGGGGGTGGGGCGGCGTTTCAGGGTGACGATGAGCTCACCATTCAGACACTCAGCCCGGGGGTTTCATTAGCGTGTTTGCACATGGAAGATGATTGAGCTGTCAGTATTTTATTAACACACAATGCAGCGCTGATGTGAACACACTGCTCATCAGTTTTCAAAAGCCTTCATCATGTGACCCGGGTCACACCCAGGCCACAGCTAATCAACATAAGACTACATTTCACATGGGCTACACATGTAATGAACAATAATACACTGCTTTATAAAAATTAAAACTAAAATAAATATTTTAAATTGGAGCCTGAATATTGTATCAGGACTTCAGTCATGGTGTTATGGGAGTCAAATGTTAGTATGATGATTATTTGTGAAAATATCGTATATGAAAATAAATACATGTATTTGTGAAAAATAGGTATACAACTATAGTGGTGTAGTGCACAGCAGAAGTAACTGAAAAGCTAATTAGATATCTGGAGCTTGAATCATATTTCACAGCCAAGGAACTTCAGACTAGCACAAGTTTAATTTATTTATGCACTTTGCCTCTGCTCAGTGCTTATAGTTCTTTTCTGAGTTACTGGGTTATGTAACAGTAGATAAGCTGGATAAATAAATTATTTTGATCATAGATCTAAAAAATACTTCAGTCCATCCCTGTCTGCACTCGGAGTTAGCTAAAAATACAATAATTTTTAGGGAGCCGGGCTTGTAGCTCAGAGGTTACAGTGTAGTATAATGGTTAGGGAGCTGGGCTTGTAGCTCAGAGGTTACAGTGTAGTGTAATGGTTAGGGAGCTGGGCTTGTAGCTCAGAGGTTACAGTGTAGTGTAATGGTTAGGGAGCTGGGCTTGTAGCTCAGAGGTTACAGTGTAGTATAATGGTTAGGGAGCTGGTCTTGTAGCTCAGAGGTTACAGTGTAGTGTAATGGTTAGGGAGCTGGGCTTGTAGCTCAGAGGTTACAGTGTAGTATAATAGTTAGGGAGCTGGGCTTGTAGCTCAGAGGTTACAGTGTAGTATAATGGTTAGGGAGCTGGGTTTGTAGCTCAGAGGTTACAGTGTAGTGTAATGGTTAGGGACCTGGGCTTGTATCTCAGAGGTTACAGTGTAGTGTAATGGTTAGGGAGCTGGGCTTGTAGCTCAGAGGTTACAGTGTAGTGTAATGGTTAGTGTAATGGAGCTGGGCTTGCTCAGAGCTGAGAGCTGGGCTTGTGGCTCAGTGTAGTGTAATGGTTAGGGAGCTGGGCTTGTAGCTCAGAGGTTACAGTTACAGTGTAGTGTAATGGTTAGGGAGCTGGGCTTGTAGCTCAGAGGTTACAGTGTAGTGTAATGGTTAGGGAGCTGGGCTTGTAGCTCAGAGGTTACAGTGTAGTGTAATGGTTAGCTGGGCTGGTAACACAGCAATGACAGGTTAATTCCCAGTTAGGACACAGCCAACATTTGCTTATCAAAGTACTTCACCTAAGTTGCTTCAGTAAAAACCCACCTGTATGAATGAGTATGGTGTAAAAACGCAGAACTGTGCAAGTCTCTCTGAATATGACAAACCATTCCAAGAACAAAACCTGATCAGTTAAAATCGGAGTATTTTAACACAAAGGTGAACCAGAACAGACAGTCAATAAAACAGCCTCAGTCATGCTAAGAAACCATCAGAAGCCCTATTAATATTTCTGACTGCGGTCCTGTTTTTTCACGCCTGATCAATAAGCTGTGGCTGTCCTCCAATCTCGCTCCATAGTAACCAACTAATTACTGTCCATTACGGCTGTCGGCAGGACGCGCTTTTTCAGGGGCAGCGGAGCGGAAAGCTGATGACAGCCGTCCCCCATCAGAGCCCATTATCTCAGTGTGAGGAAACTCAGCTGCTGAATAATGATGGGCAGCAGGGCCGCGGCACAGTGCTCCCCCTGGTGGCGCAGTGTGAAACGGCCCGTGGCTTATTGACAGGCGTGACACGTCCTGACAGTTAGAGAGCCGCTCGCCTGCATCATCAGGCTAATTAATGCAAGGGGAGACATGCACTCAGCCAAGGGGAAATACACGCATGTGTCTCCATTAGCAGTAAGGACCTGACATTTAAGTCCTTCCCGTTTCTCCTTGAAACTGGTATCGGAGTTACAGACCAGACAACAGATGTATCCGTAGACTGATAAATCCCCTTTCTGTCCAAACAAATCCTTCAAAGCACACAGGCTTGATCCTGAAGGCAGAGGCTTGCATTAAGGGGACTATAGCGCCACATAGTCCATGATTATGGAGCAATCGGAGTTTGTGCCGCTCCCGGTGTCGGTAGAAAGGTCTGTTTTTGTTCAATTGCATGGTTCAACAAATGACAATAATTTTACCTTATAGAAAAGGGACTATCAATTTCTTCATGAAATGTAAAAGTTTCAGTACACTCAAAAGTGCTGAGAAGAACAGTAGGGTTTAAAAGGTGCTCAACAGCAATGTACTCTTCACCATGACAGCATGTGCTCTACATTGGCACATTAGCAGGGCAGGCTATTCCTGCTGCTGTATTGACTGGACAGGGAACTTGGGAGTGTTCTCCATTAGCACGTTAGCAGGGCTGGCTATTCCTGCTGGTGTATTAGCTGGACAGGGGAGTGTTCGTCATTAGCACGTTAGCAGAGCTGGCTATTCCTGCTACAATATTAGCTGGATTGGGGAATTGGGGAGTGTTCTCCATTAGCACGTTAACAGGGCTGGGGACTCACAGTTCTATGGCCTTGTTCCACATGATGACATATCCTGACAGGACGAAGGACTCGACGTTAACGATGTGCGTGTTCCCACGCTCTGTTCCCACGTACAGCCATTTACTCTGGAATGGGAGGTGGCAGAACGTGATGCTGGAAGAGAGAATGAAAAACAAGGAATAAATGACAGTTATTAAGTGCTACGCAGCCAATGTAAGGAGCAGGCTGAGCTCCAGCATTTGCAGAAGTAAATCCACATGAAATTCATTAGCCTGCCTGCCTCTCGGTGAGAGCTCAACCTGAGTAGCTGCCTGCCTCTCAGTAACTGTTCTTAACAATGGCTAACCATTGCATATGTATCTGTTTGATTGGTTCAGCACTAAAATAAATGAGTAAAAAAATGTTTTGCATTTCTTGTCATTGGTTCCGTGATCAGGTAACATTTTGACAAAGATTTGATCACATGTCAATGTACAAAAATTACAATATTACTCTACAATACACTGCAATAGATTAATTGGAAAAATTATTATATATATTTCAAACATACATGCACATATGTAAAACATACACAAATAATAATCATAATTATCAATAATACTAGTAGTAACATTAATAAAATTTGAAGGTAAAATGTGAAGTTGTAGCAATATAAACTCCCAACACATGTATGTTGATTGGTAATTACTGAGGAAATTCACTGGCTTAGATGGAAGTATATCAGATTTCTGAGGCTCAAAGCCTTATTTCTGCTAATGCATCCTTCCTCATTCAACCAGCTTTTCATTTTTACTCTTTACTGACGAATGTTTCCTTTGACTTTTTAAAATCAATAACTAATTACAGCCTCAGGCAGGTACCATCTCACATGCTGTAAGATTCAAGCAACAGTGAGGAATCATTCCAAGAGCGTTGCTTTTGTTCCTCAGCGGTAACAGACGGACTGCTCCCTTTGGCCGATTCCACCAGGGCCACATAACAATGACTGCACCATGTTTTAATCAGGCCATTCCCAGAAGACTCATCGGCCTGGTCTCTTAATCTGTTGTGATTGTGTTGAGATATTCCACACCCATTTGCATAACTATACTTAGAATGCTGCATAAAATATAAATGGCAATTAAGCAGCTAATCAACAGGTCTTCGTTAACAGACCGCCTGCTGCAGGAGAGATCTCTTGCCGTTAACAGACCATGTGCTGCGGGGTGAAGTCTTTTGGGGACCTCATGTGACTAACTCAAATGCAGCTGCACCTTTACCCTGTGAAGCTGCATTACTGACGTCAGTAAAATCAGGATATTACTGAAGAACAACAACTCAGGCAACAGGGTACAACGGTCAATAGTGAAATTATTTCCAAAGGAATCCTTTGACTCCAAAGGCACCCTCCATCACTCTGGTAGTGTTACAGTCTCCATAAGACCCACCTGTTTCTCCGACAGCGTTTCGGTCTCCATAGGAACGCTCTGTTACCATGGCAGCATTATGGCTGCTTCACGTTAGCTGCTCACAGGCAGTTCCGCCTGGAACGCCATCCATTAGAAACACACCAAGCTCAGACACTTCAGCTTTCCTCTGGATGCGTTCTGGAGGATTTCGCTCATGTTAAAGCAATCAATAGCATCTTGTTTTGGCAGGCAGGTAGGACATTTTGATCTGTGTATTGCACTCCAAATTGAAAAATGTGGCACTTTGTCTTGGACACGGCTACTGTCACAGTACACTCTTTCACAGGCGCAAATCATGTTACCTGTATCTGTATATACACGAACACCTGGTCTGTCCAGATACCAATATAAGGTACGATCACAAGTTGCTGCGTACAGTTTCAGACACAGAGAACACCTATCTGAGTGCCTTTCACCTGTGCTTACCTGTGGGGTACACACTCAGTGTTCTTGACTTACATATTCAGTAGTACAGAAACATTGTATTTGTTAATGTTTAAAAGCAGGTACTCAGATGTCATAGGAAGAATTTGTTTGTCTCCAATATCCCCAAAAACATGAGACTCCACTGCACTGCCTGAGACTTTGGGCGGGAAGTGTAATAATTACAGGGGCGTGTGGATGAGATCCTCCGAGAGGCTGAGACAGGCCGTTACACCTCGACACAGCCTCAGTTCCAGCCATTTAGCAATGGCCTCTCCTTCAGCTTCAGGTGCCTGTTTCAGCAGGGCAGTCTGCCTTTCTGCAGAGCAGAGACACAGACCTGCTGACCAGGACAGTGGGTTTAAACAGCCAATAGGTCATTACTCATGCCGCGGTTTATCAGCCCATCAGAAAAATGAGCTGCAAGACCGATGGAGCTCATAGCAGGGCTGGGGTGCTCCATGCTGGGGGTGCAGTATCAGTTCAGGAGAGATGCGGATCACAGCCAGGCTTTGAAGAACAGAGAAAACACAGAACTCTCAAAAACACACCTTTCATCAGTCGCACCAGGAAAACTGTCTGCTGAGAGGAACATTTCCCCCAACGGTGAGCGCGTTTGCTGGGGGCTGGATGCTCGGTGTGTGTGTGTGCCTGTCCCTCATACATTGCACAGGAGAGGAGGGAGGCAGAAAGGTCTCATGGTTACCATGTTGGTCATGAGAGGATGTGAGGCTGAAGCCGTCACTTTGATCGCTTGAGCTTTTAAAACATTTCAGCCACTTTGGCACCATCGGATCTCTAACCCTCCTCTGCAAATATACACACTGAAGGCCATCACTCAGCAGGACCTCAGCCACTTGGCAAGGAGCCCAAATACACAAAACTGTCATCACGTCCTATTTAAACTGCCAAACACAAACAAAATGCTGGTGTTCTAGTGTCATGTATATTATACCCATTTGTTGTGTGAAATGGGACCCTACCTTTTAGGCAAATGGCCATGCTTCACTAGGAATGGAACAAAATTAGTTTAATTGCTTTGTTTGGTTCATTTGAAATGGTCTCCCTGTGATTTCATCCATACATACACACTCACACTCACATTCATACTGCACATCACACATAAGCAAATAAACAAATGGAAACGCACAAGTCAAGTTGATCTAGCAGTCAACATGTGGAATCCCTGCTGCCTCCAACACAAGGTGGTTTAGTGGCGCTAATTTACAATTAAATAAGTATAAATTGAAACTTAACTTGTAGAAACTGAACAGACAGAAACCGCCTATCAATTTAGAACTCACAATGAACAGCACGATATCAAAGAACACAGAAACGATTCTTTTCTTCATTCTCTTCTCCTGAACAGAGAAATAATAAAAGTCAAGACAGGAGCATGTAAATGAAGTCTGAGGGACTCTGTGGTCTTCTGATCAAAGCAATAACGGCTTCATTTCACAATTTAAAAAGAATAATCACTGTTGATGACTGCATTCAGCAACTGTATGACACATCAAATTTAATTATAGTTCCAGAATTTCAAAGTTTGATTTTTGAGTTTTCTCCTGAAAGGGCACATTGTGCCAGAGGAAGACATTTGAACTGCAAAACCTTGAATTTCAATCAGGGAAGATGGACAGCAACCTGTGCAAAAAAAATAATCATAACTAAAATAAAAAACTTGCAGTAGAAAGTGCAAGGTTCAATAAAGAAGTTGAATCTGTTCAGAAAGTTTAAATTCCCCACAGCCGTTCATTTATTCAGTTCAGTTCTTCCAAGGTGAAATTCTTGCTTGGCCTCTCTCCTCTCAGGAAGTTTGTAAAGATGCACAGCTTCTTTTTAACACCTGAATGCACCAACACTGCGCCTACATTAAAATGGATGACCAGCTGAAGCCGGAGTGTGTGATACTCTGTGAGTACGTACCGCTCTCTGTTGAATTTGAGAGAGTGCAGGATTGCCGGTCGTTTCTGCCGCAGGTTCCACAGATGGAGGGTGTCGTCCGCACAGGCTGTTACTAGCGCCCCCTAAAGGAAATATATGGAGGACACAAGAATATAATGTCAACTACACTGCAAAACATCATAGTGTACATTTAAACACATTATATATCTATGATTGTGTGTGTGTGTGTTTCTACTTGGAAAACAAACATAATTTATTTTACAGTTAGTCTGACTTCAGTTTTGAGGAAGGGGAAATAAGATTATTTACTGTGATGTTGTAAATGACCCTTGAGCTCTTCTGTGCGTATCAGACAATCACCTCTGATCATAATTCAGATCAGTTGTCTTTGTGTTCAATATTGCAGACAGACAATCTGGGTGAGTAACTGTGAGAAAGGTAAAGAGATAATTGAATTTTTGCTCTGTTAATGTGACTGTCGCCTACTGTGGTCTGCATGGGGCAGCGGCCCCGGTCTGCAGCATTAACTCGGACATGCTCAGTAAATCCATGTCAGATTTGATTGACTCAGAACATTGATCTAATTGCAAACCTCCGTGAGGAGCTCGAGGACCGCGACACAGCACATAATCTGATTTCTACAGGAGCATCATTTCCCCTGGGTCACTGCGCACTGCGAGAGTAACTTTTACTGTCCTTAGTCACACGCGCACGCACATTCTCGCATACACGTGCACAAACACACACACCGGGCCTCATTTATCAAACGTGAGCCGAAAGAACTTGATCGAAAAATAGTTCGTAGATGCATTTACGCAAAAAACTGGGAGATTTATCAAAGTGTTCGTGTATCAGTTTCTTCGTGGGATCAGAAGAAATTTCACGAGTGCTCTAAACTGCTCGTATCGTGTGCGTAAATAAAAAAAAACACGGCTGTGTTTTTGCTTTTATTATTCCATTCACTCACCTTTTATTGGGCTGAAAATGAGTAGCAAATTATTTGGTAGTAATATAGTAATATTATAACGGTTCAAAATGTCATATAAAATTACTATTGCATTCAACATTAAAACAGGCGATGCTTCATTTGTGTAATCCTGATTAATCAAATTAAGTCTTATTTGGAATTTCACATGAATTCCATAAAACACGTGGACGACGTTTTCTATAAATAAAAAGCAGAAGCCATTGCCAAGGTATTCTATGGCTGACCTCACTCTGTTAGCTCTATGAAAAACTTAAACAGTCAACAGGCAGCGAAACGGCGCAGAAATAGGACAGTCACAATACGGTTACGTTCTTATTAAATAAACATACGTCCTTATGTTATTGGACGAATATACCCAGCTGATTGGGCCAACACTGTGTAGGAATTTGCAATCTAATTTCCTCCTGTCTTTGAAAAATAAATCTAAATATTACAATTGTTGTCACTATTTTTATACACGATAAAATGACGTTTGAGTTTGCGTTTGAAAAAGAAAGGACAGTGTAGAGTAGAAGAAGCACACTTTTATAGAGGATCCTATTAACGTAGGATAAGGCTGGTATACAAAAACTTACCGTCAGAGTTGGAGGTTGATTGATCCAAGACGAGCGAAAATAAATCGCTGTCACCCTCCATGATAATTACAGCCAAAGATGTCTCTCCAATAATTCGCCTCTAGTTTCATGTCGAACCATTTCCTTTTATGTGGAACTTTTGACACCAGATTTACTGCAAGTTATTTCTTGCCAGGCTTTGGTATTCTCCGGCCCAGACACTCCACTACTTGCACTCCTGAACAAAGTTTTTTTTTTTGGATTCTACTTCCATTAACAAAACTTCAGTCGCCGTTTCAGAAACGTTTTTTTTTCGTTTGACCTTTTCTCTGCCATCTCTTTGGATTGCGTTGAAGCTCCTTATATGGTATTTCAGGGGCATCAATTTATGGTAATTGAAATTTTGGGAACGCGCTTCAAATTTACGATTGTTTGGTATTTATCAACATACGTCTGCAATACGAACAAACGCTGTGTATACCCATGTTGCTGAGTCTGTATTCAGCACTCTCTACTTCAGCCTCACCATCAGACCCACACTGCACCCTCTGCTTCAGCCTCACCGTCAGACCCACACTGCACACTCTGCTTCAGTCTCACCGTCAGACCCACACTGCACCCTCTGCTTCAGCCTCACCATCAGACCCACACTGGACCCTCTGCTTCAGCCTCACCATCAGACCCACACTGCACCCTCTGCTTCAGCCTCACCATCAGACCCACACTGCACCCTCTGCTTCAGTCTCACCATCAGACCCACACTGCACCCTCTGCTTCAGCCTCACCATCAGACCCACACTGCACCCTCTGCTTCAGTCAAACCAATAGACCCACACTGCACCCTCTGCTTCAGTCTTACCATCAGACCCACACTGCACCCTCTGCTTCAGTCTCACCATCAGACCCACACTCTCTGCTTCAGTCAGACCCACACTGCACCATCAGACCCACACTGCACCCTCTGCTTCAGCCTTACCATCAGACCCACACTGCACCCTCTGCTTCAGTCTCACCATCAGACCACAGACCCTCTGCTTCAGCCTCACCATCAGACCCACACTGCACCCTCTGCTTCAGCCTCACCATCAGACCCCACTGCACCCTCAGCTTCAGTCTCCATCAGACCCACACTGCACACTCTGCTTCAGCCTCACTATCAGACCCCACTGCACCCTCTGCTTCAGTCCCACCATCAGACCCACACTGCCCTCTGCAGTCTCAGTCAAACCACCCGCTCCGTTTCAGACCCACCCGCTCCGTTTCACTGCACCCTCTGTTTCACTGCCTCAGTCAAACACACGTGGCTTTGACCCGCTCCGTTTCACTGCCTCACACACAGAGAGAGACGTGCCTTTGACCCGCTCTGCACCTCCGTTTCACTGCCTCACACACAGAGAGGGACGTGGCTTTGACCCGTTTCAGACCCAGAGAGGGACGTGGCTTTGACTGTTTCACCCTCTGCTTCAGTCTCACCGTCAGACTGCCCCACACGTGGCTTTGACCCTCTGCTTGCCTTTGACCCGCTCCGTTTCACTCAAACGTGGCTTTGATAGACCCACACTGCACCCTCTGCTTCAGTCTTAATTCCCATCAGACCCACCAGTCTGGCACTCTCTGCTTCAGTCTCACCATCAGACCCTGACAGGCTGCAGGCCATTTCTCTGCATTTCTGGAGCCTCACTGTGCGTATGATGCAGACCCACACTGAACAGCCCATAATCTGCCCCACCATGCAGCCTCACCATCAGACCCACACTGGGAAAACCTCTTTGCCAAAGACAAACAGTTTGCCATTTCCTTCCAAAGAATATATATAATTTCAAACCACCTGGAAACAAATTTCTAAATGCATTTCTAAAACAAAAAGAATAAACTCATGAAAACGCAGAAACAATTTGCTCCATAATGAATCACATTTCATCTGCTGGGAATAAAAGAGTCTAGCAGCTGATTGGCTCACACCCAGGTGTCTCTCTGACACACAGGCCCAAATTTACATATTCCAATAGTTTTTTTGTCCTGTACCCACAGTGCTTTGCAGATGAATTGTGTGTCTGCAGCTGAAGGTTCCTAAAATGGTGCCGTGTCGCACATTAGTGTCACATTAATTAGCATGCACTGTGCTACCTTTTGGCATGAGTGTCTGGCAGCTCTCAAACAGGTGGATGAGTGATCTCTCTCCACATCAACAAAACAGCTATCCCACACCGAGCAGAGGCCCTGCAATAACATACTATGGTGTTTGCTCTAGCTTTTGCTCTAGCGTTACGCAGTGCTCGTTCACATCGGCTCTAGCGTTACGCAGTGCTCATTCACATTTACGCTACCATTATGCAGTGCACGTTCACTCTACTGTTACACAGTTCACATTCAAGCTAGCTCTACTGTTACACAGTGCACATTCAAGCTAGCTCTACTGTTACACAGTGCACATTCACATTTGCTCTACCATTATGCAGTGCACGTTCACTCTACTGTTACACAGTTCACATTCAAGCTAGCTCTACTGTTACACAGTGCACATTCACGTTTGCTCTACCGTTATGCAGTGCATGTTCACGTTTGCTTACAGCACTCCTTGGTTTTAATGGTGCTACAGTGTTTGTGTCTGTTCTCATGTTCATGACGGGTGGAGCTACACTTAGCTGCCAAACATTCACTTGTTTCAACCAATCTAAAGTCTTTGCTCTTCATGACAAAGCACAATGGCCAGTCATATCAGTGAGTGACTGGTAGCTCCATCCATGTTTGATGTAAGCGTTAACCTCCCATCAGTACATCTTGGTGAACAGTAGATGAACAGCTGTCACATCAGTCATGAAAACACACTGCCCCCTGCAGTTTTGGAGTCTCACTTCCATGGGTCTTCTGTATGTCTTGATTTACAGTTGTCATTATAGGTCTGCAAAACCTACCTGCAAAATGTTCTGTTTTAATTTAACTGTAAGACAGTTCATATGAGCCTATTCTCTATAAGAGTAGGACCAAATGCTCAGTTAGAGTTCATGTAACAATAGACATTTTTCTAACTCCTCTCTCTGATTCTCCAGACAGCAGATTCGTGTAAAATGTTTTGAGTATTTTGAGAGAATAAAATGAATTCAATTTTAATGTGGGTAAGTGGTATGGATGCCCCTGTGGGGCAGTGTGGCGCAGTGCCTGCAGGGGGCGCTCTCACCTCGTTAATGAGAAACTGCAGCTGCAGGACAGCGGCCCCACTCTCATGCTGGCAGTAGCAGTCCACTCCCGGCCGTCCCAGTCTGATGACATCATCCAGTTAAGGAATCCAACTCACACACAGGACCAATCAGCACAGGAGAAACAGGCCACAGCCAGAGTGTAATCACTCTGGGACAAAATCACAGCAGTTACACACAAAAAAACATAAGTTATCTAATTTTTTCAGCCAGAAACAAGGTTATTATCATCATATTCATGTAACTCATTCATTACTGCATCATATAAGCACAAACACGACAACCTGTGTGAATTCACACCATCATAGACTACTACACACAGTGTCACATGATAAATACAGACATCATTCACATATGTTGGTAATCACTGAGTGCAGACAGCTGAATCACTGGACAGTAAATAAATACATAACAGGATAAATTCACTGTCACTTCCAGCCTGCACAACACTCACACTCACCCTCTCACAGCACACACACTCTTTATCACATGATAATATGCAGGATCAACTGAGGCAGCGCTGTGGCCATTTCACGGGATAGGAGAGAACTGAATAATGATAAGGTTAGAGAGCTGAATAACTGCCATAAGAATCCTTCATAATCAGTAAATTGCACAGTAACCTGCGTTGGTGAGAAGGCTAGCTTGATTAGGCAGCAGCATTAGCCTTTTGAGCTAGGCTAATACATTCCTCTGCAGTGAAAGCCTGGAGACATCCAGAGCTTTAAAACCTCCCACTATTCCCTGACCAATCACAGGGAATTGGAGGTGTGCCAAATGCATCACACTTCCATCAACTGCTTTCTGAAAATCTGAACAGCCACATCCTTTTGAGAATCTGCACAATGCCTGAACAGCCGCACCCTTTTAAGAATCTGACCAATGTCTGAACAGCCACACCCTTTTGAGAATCTGACCAATGTCTGAACAGCCACACCCTTTTGAGAATCTGACCAATGTCTGAACAGCCACACCCTTTTGAGAATCTGACCAATGTCTGAACAGCCACACCCTTTTGAGAATCTGACCAATGTCTGAACAGCCACACCCTTTTGAGAATCTGACCAATGTCTGAACAGCCACATCCCTGGAATCGTGATTCATACAAACAACAACAACAGCTAAACAGTGTGTCGTCCATAATGTACATAGGCCTATGTAAATATAGCTGCAGGTTAGGTCAGTAAGGTAAAAGAATACAAAGAATTGTAATCAAACACTTTCAGAAAAGAGTACAGTGAAAAATGATCTAAGTTCACAATTAGAGGGAGTCCTCACTGAAACACATTGAGGTGGGCTTAAATGGAGCATACTGGGCTTAAATGGTTCCACAGTGACTAATGGTGAAAAAAGGCAATGTGTTCCTTTCTAAATGAAAGATATGTTTACAAAATCATGCACGGAGACTAAATATAATATGGACTAAGCAGCAACATGATTATTTTGCCCACATGCAGAGATATTAAGTTATTCTCATTCAAAGTTAGGTTGTGTTGGCTCTAGTTATCATGCTTTTTGTAGTGCTGTACCATTTAAGCCCACCAAAAAAAAATAAAATATTTTTAAAAAATTAATTAAATAATATCATAAAATGAAAAAGTACCATTTCTTTATACACAAAAGTCAAAACATTAATCTCTCATTTCACATAATGTAAATGTACTTATTGAAGAAGTGGCTGAAAATAGCAGAAAAGTGATGATATCTGAGGGGTCCTGAAACACAAAGTTTTTTGGTGACTTTGCGTGAGGTCCCCTGAGACTGCATGCACATGGGGAAGGCTAACTCAATATTGGAAAATATGATTGGTGTGCAATAAAAAATAATATGGAAGTAACAAATTGCTGGATTGTTTAAAATAATGAGTAGGGCAAAATATTATTCTCTCTTTTTTTATTTGACTTCAAAATTGAAAGTGGGCTGAAAGGGCACATGGCTTAATGGGTACAGGTACCCTACATTTTGTCTAGATTGCATATTTTTCATTATATAAATATGAATATAAACCTGCACCATCATATTGTACTAATATTACAGTGAAACATCACACTGTCAATGTTTCATGTTTCTTTGACCAATAAAGTTTATTCAATGCGAATAAGACTTGTAGTACAATAGCAGCTTCTCATTTCATGTTTCTAAAAATATTTTATAAATATTTTATGTGAGGAGATAAATGTTATGTAAATATAAAACTTTCAATCTGCATTAATTTGAGAGTTACAGTAAACAATGCTTCAAATCAATAAAAAAATTCCAATAACAGCATAAGCAGAGTCCCATTAGAATCACATTAACAGTGTATCCTGGTGTAATTAAGACTGCAATAAAAGAATAATTCAGTGTTATTAATTTTACACTCAAAGGTGGCCAGTTAGAATTGGTACTTCTGGTCTGCTTGTTAATATATCTTCAAATGGGATTTGTTGCATTGATTTTGACACACTGAAATCAATATAACCAGTCAGACAGATCATCAGAGAACCCCGCCCTCTCAAGCATCATGAAACATGTTTTATATCAATCAGAGCAGAGTCACAGACCAAATTCAACAGAGGCCTGATAGCCAGCCTGAAGCAACACTCTAACACTGTTATACAACACAATAAATCAACACTGTAAAAGCCTGTCTGTACAAATTAGCCTGCCAGAAACATGCAACACTGTAACACAACACTGGAAAAAGACACTGTACAACCCTCTCCATTCAGATCAGCCAGTCTGAAACAAACAACACTAGAAAACAACATTATAATGCAACACTGCAACACTGTAACAAAACACTGTAAACCCCTCTGTTAAGATCAGCTTCCCTGAAAAGAACAGCACTGTAAAATCCTCTCTGTTCAGTTCAGCCTGACAGAAAAACACAACTCTGTAAAAACCGCTCTGGTCATGTCTGACAATAAACCTCCTTTTGTCATGGAGGGATTTTCACTTTAAAATCAGCATGTAATGAAGTCCTAGAGCATGAAAGTCCAGGGAATGAAATCCTTTGTGTCACAGAAATAGGGAATGTAAAGCTTAACAGCTGGTCATGTAATGTAAGGCTTTATGGTTTTAACCAGTGAGTCACAGGCTGTGGGCTGGGGAATTAGGCTGCACTAAAACAGAACTCACACAGCACAGGGGGAAGAGCTACGATGATAAGAATTTACAGAATAAACTTAATAAATTAACAATAAAAAAACAATGATCGTATCTCAGTATGGAACTGAATAAATGGTGTGTGATTTATGTGAAATCCCTGGGGGTTGGGCTTATTTTACAGCAGGATGGAATGTGACCATTGTAGCCATGTAACTGTCATCTTGCACCTGCATGGAACCGAAGCCACATCATCATTAAATATACATGAGGTGGGTGGAGTTTTGCTCTCGGTACAAAGCACAAGAGCATTTGGAGCATGAGCAGCCCCTATGTGCTGGTGTGTGTCTGTGAATGAGATGCATCACTAATGCCATTACAGCACAGCCCCGTATGCGCTGGTGTGTGTCTGTGAATGAACCCACATCACTAATGCCATTACAGCACAGCCCCCTATGGGCTGGTGTGTGTCTGTGAATGAGACACATCACTAATGCCATTACAGCACAGCCCCCTATGCGCTGGTATGTGTCTGTGAATGAGATGCATCACTAATGCCATTACAGCACAGCCCCGTATGCGCTGGTGTGTGTCTGTGAATGAACCCACATCACTAATGCCATTACAGCACAGCCCCCTATGCACTGGTGTGTGTCTGTGAATGAACCCACATCACTAATGCCATTACAGCACAGAACCCCCACTAATGTATGCGCTGGTATGTGTCTGTGAATGAGACACATCATTAATGCCATTACAGCACAGCCCCCTATGGGCTGGTGTGTGTCTGTGAATGAACCCACATCACTAATGCCATTACAGCACAGCCCCTATGCGCTGGTGTGTGTCTGTGAATGAGACACATCACTAATGCCATTACAGCACAGCCCCCTATGGGCTGGTGTGTGTCTGTGAATGAACCCACATCACTAATGCCATTACAGCACAGCCCCTATGCGCTGGTGTGTGTCTGTGAATGAACCCACATCACTAATGCCATTACAGCACAGCCCCCTATGCGCTGGTGTGTGTCTGTGAATGAACCCACATCACTAATGCCATTACAGCACAGCCCCTATGCGCTGGTGTGTGTCTGTGAATGAACCCACATCACTAATGCCATTACAGCACAGCCCCCTATGGGCTGGTGTGTGTCTGTGAATGAACCCACATCACTAATGCCATTACAGCACAGCCCCCTATGCGGTGTGTCTGTGAATGACACATCACTAATGCCATTACAGCATAGCCATGAACAGATGAGGGGAGTGAGGCGGGTTTGACGTGGTTAGCTGGACATCTGGCCAGCATCAAGGTGGAGGTGACATTGAGTCTGGAGCGACGGTGTCAGGGGGTTTCATGTCTGTGATGGGGAGCAGGTTTAGCTGCCTGGCTGTGATGGGGAGCAGGTTTAGCTGCCTGGCTGTGATGGGGAGCAGGTTTAGCTGCCTGGCTGTGATGGGGAGCAGGTTTAGCTGCCTGGCTGTGATGGGGAGCTGGTTTAGCTGCCTGTCTGTGATGGGGAGCAGGTTTAGCTGCCTGGCTGTGATGAGGAGCAGGCTTAGCTGCCTGGCTGTGATGGGGAGCAGGTTGATTGGAGCAGGTTTAGCAGCCTGGCTGTGATTGGGAGCAGGTTTAGCAGCCTGGCTGTGATGGGGAGCAGGTTTAGCTGCCTGGCTGTGATGGGGGAGCAGGTTTAGCTGCCTGGCTGTGATGGGGAGCAGGTTTAGCTGCCTGGTTGTGATGGGGGAGCAGGTTTAGCTGCCTGGCTGTGATTGGGAGCAGGTTTAGCTGCCTGGCTGTGATGGGGGAGCAGGTTTAGCTGCCTGGCTGTGATGGCTGGGGAGCAGGTTTAGCTGCCTGGCTGTGATGGGGAGCAGGTTTAGCTGCCTGGCTGTGATGGGGAGCAGGTTTAGCTGCCTGGTTTAGCCGCCTGGTTGTGATGGGGAGCAGGTTTAGCTGCCTGGCTGTGATGGGAGCAGGTTTAGCTGCCTGGCTGTGATGGGGAGCAGGTTTAGCTGCCTGGCTGTGATGGGGGAGCAGGTTTAGCTGCCTGGCTGTGATGGGGAGCAGGTTTAGCTGCCTGGCTGTGATGGGGGAGCAGGTTTAGCTGCCTGGCTGATTTTCCTGCAGTTGTCCTTGAGCTTAATTACATCAAAAAAGGTGAGGATGGCCGCCTGGTGCTGCCCTCTGAATGAATAAATGAATAAAGGGCAGGGGAACGTTCTGGATGTGTCTCTTTGAAAGATAGATCACTCTCAATGCGTCGTCACACTTTCATTTTCCCTGTACCAAACAGGACATCAGTCCCTGTCAGCCCTGTCCAGTGACAACACTCAGAACAACATGATATTCACTGCACTCAACACTCAGCACAACATGATATTCACTGCACTCAACACTCAGCACAACATGCTATTCACTGCACTCAACACTCAGCACAACATGCCATTCACTGCACTCAACACTCAGCACAACATGCTATTCACTGCACTAAACACTCAGAACTACATGCTATTCACTGCACTAAACACAACATGATATTCACTGCACTAAACACTCAACACAACATGATATTCACTGCACTAAACACTCAACACAACCTGTTATTCACTGCACTCAGTACAACATGATATTCACTGCACTAAACACTCAACACAACATGTTATTCACTGCACTCAGTACAACATGCTATTCACTGCACTCAACACTCAACACAACATGCTATTCACTGCACTCAACACTCAGCACAACATGCTATTCACTGCACTCAACCCTCAGCACAACATGCTATTCACTGCACTAAACACTCAACACAACATGCTATTCACTGCACTCAACCCTCAGCACAACATGCTATTCACTGCACTAAACACTCAGAACAACATGCTATTCACTGCACTAAACACTCAGCACAACATGCTATTCACTGCACTCAACACTCAGCACAACATGCTATTCACTGCACTCAACACTCAACACAACATTATATTCACTGCACTAAACACTCAGAACAACATGCTATTCACTGCACTAAACACTCAACACAACATGATATTCACTGCACTCAACACTCAACACAACATGCTATTCACTGCACTCAACACTCAGCACAACATGCTCTTCACTGCACTCAACACTCAGAACAACATGCTCTTCACTGCACTCAACACTCAGCACAACATGATATTCACTGCACTAAACACTCAACACAACATGATATTCACTGCACTAAACACTCAACACAACATGATATTCACTGCCCTCAACACTCAACACAACATGCTATTCACTGCACTGAACACAACATGATATTCACTGCACTAAACACTCAGAACAACATGCTATTCTGCCTCAACACTCAACACAACATGATATTCACTGCACTAAACACTCAGAACAACATGCTCTTCACTGCATTCATTTCAGATTAATTACGACAGGCTTCTCATTTTTAATTCCTGAAGCTCCTCATGAAAAATAAACTTATGCTATGTACAGCTCTGAGGTTGCAGGGCAGCTCACAAACATGCCGCTGTATTACATTATAGTGTGTGAGAAAGTGCTTTTCGAGTTGCTTTAGACGCTATGCGGATGACACATAAATGTGATACGATTGAATGGTATTTGGGATGGGTTTGGCTGTGGTGCTCAACTTTATACCACTGTAAGCAAGACCATGTGAGTTCCACTAACCCACCTCTTTCCGAACCCACCTCTAACCCCACCTGAGGACATGACTCACCCTCTCCTGTAGTGTTTCAGGATGGAAAATAAGTCTAGGTGCATCAGTGCTAAAGCAAGGTGTGCACCTGCGATTAACCCATTGGTTAGGGACATCTTTCACTAAGTGCGCGTGATTGGTTAGGGACATTTCACTAAGTGTGTGTGATTGGTTAGGGCGTGATTGGTTAGGGACATTTCACTAAGTGTGTGTGATTGGTTAGGGACATCTTTCACTAAGTGCGTGTGATTGGTTAGGGACATTTCACTAAGTGTGTGTGATTGGTTAGGGACATCTTTCACTAAGTGCGTGTGATTGGTTGATTGGTTATTGGGGGCATCTTTCATTGGTCAGGGCATTTTGCAGTGGGTTGTGCAGGCCCATGGCTGAGGGACAGGGCTGGCATGCCAGAGTGCCTAAGAGGAAAACTCCGGGGCTGGCACTTAAGGCTCCTTTACATTGGCAAAAATGTGCTAAAAAACCTTAATGTAGCTTGCTTCTGAAGCCAGCTGAAAAAGAACTCTCGAAACAAGAGTCATTTTCATGAGTGAACAGAAGGATGGAGATTTAAGACATTCCATGACACCCCCAGTGGCAGATATGAGGGATTTATGAAGCATATCCCCCAAGCACAGTGGCACAAACCCAACCTCCCCAAATACATGCTCTCTAGCCTCCCCAATCTGACAGCCTCCCCAATCTCCCCAAATACATGCTCTCTATGACAGCCTCCCCAATCTCCCCAAATACATGCTCTCTATGACAGCCTCCAGCAGGCATGTGACTCAGACTGGCCCCACCTTCACCTGCTGAATCATTTCCGAACGGCAGGGCAAACACGACAGTATCTGCATCTCCCACAACAGTGTGAAAGCTATAGAGATTGCCAGTTGCTGATGTCACTCTCACCTTAGCCTCATACCAAGTGACACATTTCCACCGCTGCAAACAAGCCCTCAGTGTGATCCCAGCACTCCTGGGTGCACACACACGGAGAGTGATCTCTGGGGTGTTCACACACACTAACACAGCGCGAACATGTGGAGAGCGAACGTCAGTGCCCCCTCCCAAACCTGCCTCACGGTGCTCCGTCTGTCACGCCTCACTCTCTGCAGCCGGATGCGGCTCTGGCAATTCAAACCCAGCTCAGTCCACTCAAAAGCTGAGTGACTCATCACCACAGAAGTGTTCCACAATTATGGAGATAATTTTTCAACCATTTATTAAATTTGATGCTGTGAGTCAAGCTGCTATCTGCAGACTTCCTTGTAGAATGAAACAGAGAAGCGAAAGGGAGGGTGAAACAGAGAGGAGAGAGAGAAAGGAAAACGGGATGAACATAAATACATAACGAGGTCATTCAGGCCATCCAGGCTTGTCATTCAGCTACAGAACAAGAAAAACGCTCGCCTGCAGGCGGCTGGCATGGTTAGATATTCATCTGGTGAGCTGGAGGGAGCCTGGTGACTGGGTGTTGGAGCTACACTGTTAGCGGCTACAGCCAAAGAACCGCACTGACGAGGCCGGAATGGGCCCAGAGGACCACACCGACGAGGCTGTAACGGGCCCAGAGGACCGCACTAACTAAAGAGGCCGTAACGGGCCCAGAAGACCGTGCTGACGAGGCCGTAACGGGCCCAGAAGACCGTGCTGATGAGGCCATAATGGGCCCAGCTTGCTGCGAAACACTGCGCTTCAGTCAGTCAGGTTTGTTAGTGTCATCGCTCCCTAGCGCCCACTCCTGGCCAGCCAGGCACATGCAGATACACAGAGCACATCCTGTCCATCCTGACGGTGCAGGTAGTGTGTGATTGGTGCTGCATCTGCAGCAAGAGCCCATGTGCACCTCTGAGTCAGGCCTGGGCTCGACTGTGACATGAGGCTGCTCCACGTACCGTCTCAGACGGGGGGCGGGGGGGCCGGGGGGTTAGAGATGTAGGGAGAGAGAGAGCGAGGGAAGAGAGAGCAAGGAACTTGGCAGGCTGAAAGTGAGTCAGAATGAGTAGGATGAAAAGGAATGGAAAGCAGAAAGCAGAACTGGGTCAGACACTAAAAAAGACAGATCGTGTTTTCTGAAAGATAGAGGGAAAGAGTGATAAAGGATGGTGAGGCAGGTGGGAGATCAGGGACCACAGACCCACGCCCAGATTTAAGAGCTACCAGCAGCACAGCAGCAGGGAGAGAGGAGGGTGGAGGAGTGACAGAGACAGAGGAAGAGGAGGAGGAGGAGGGAAGGCAGATAGAGGTACATCGTGTGAGAGAGAGTAGCACAGCATCCTGAGACCCGCACAGGAGCACAGCTGCATTACACTGCAGTGTGCCACAATTCAAAGGGCTGAACCCAGGAGGGCTGCTCTGCTATCAGTAACAAAGAGTAGGTCAAAGAAAATCCTGTTTGCAAAAGCCCGTTATACAGAGGACTTTGTGTTTGTGGAAAGGAAACATTTGAGGAGATAACTGGAGCCTATGGTTGAACAGCCCTGAATATCTGCCTTTAATGTCATTCATTTCATATCTGGAATGGAAACATGACTGCCTGCATCTAGGCTGACCTTCATCACTCAGCTAACTGTTGGAAATGTCAAATTAGTTTGAAAACAGATAACATTTGATTGAGCGCTGTTGGGGAATGCTGGATTCTGTAGTTCACAGCAGTGTGTTAAAGCTCTGTTGGGGAATGCTGGGTTCTGTAGTTCACAGCAGTGTGTTAAAGCTCTGTCTGGGAATGCTGGGTTCTGTAGTTCACAGCAGTGTGTTAAAGCTCTGTTGGGGAATGTTGGGTTCTGCAGTTCACAGCAGTGTGTTAAAGCTCTGTTGGGAATGCTGGGTTCTGTAGTTCACAGCAGTGTGTGTTACAGCTCTGTTGGGGACAGCTGGGTTCTGCAGTTCACAGCAGTGTGTGCTAGAGCTCTGTTGGGGACAGCTGGGTTCTGCAGTTCACAGCAGTGTGTTAAAGCTCTGTTGGGAATGCTGGGTTCTGTAGTTCACAGCAGTGTGTGCTAGAGCTCTGTTGGGAATGCTGGGTTCTGTAGTTCACAGCAGTGTGTGCTAGAGCTCTGTTGGGGACAGCTGGGTTCTGTAGTTCACAGCAGTGTGTTAGAGCTCTGGTGAGGAACTCAAAACTTTTCTATTATACAGGGCTGTCAGAATGCCTGATGAGGAGAACAGGACATTTAGCTCATCCTGCACAGACGGTGTTGTTCAGATCAGGGAGAGTGAACTCTCCAGTGCACCTGTCGTTCCTAAAGCCTTCCTGTACATGCATTATACAGTGGGTAACTGTGCCATTCTCACAACAGCCTCACAACAAACCACCACTGTGCCTGCCCCCAACAACAGCCCCCCACAAACACACCCCAAACACTGAGAACACCCCCTCCACAAACACACCCCAACAGAGCCTCTAACACACAGAGAACAGCGCCTCTGAGGTTATCGCTACCCGCCTCCTACAGAAACACAGCTCTGCGGCTGTGCAGAAAGCTCGTTCAGAAAGGTAGCGTTAAAGTTCTGCCAAACAGCAGTGGTGAAGCTAAGGGCAAGTGTCACAGATGAGTTCCATATCATCACTTGTACTGTACAGAAATGTAAGAGCACTGACAGCACAACAGTGCCATGTCCCCTCAGCCTGGGGCCACAGGATGCCTGCTGGGATGCTTCTGCTCTTAGAGACGCCAGCATGTATGTCACCTCACTGTTTTAATTCAATTTAATCCCACGGGACCAGGAAATTAGGGGCATTAGACCCATGCTCTAATTTTAAAGCTTGTCAGATATTAAGACCAACCCATTTCCTCCCATGTTCTCAGACAGATCCCCGCTGATGGACGGGGGCATTCACAAAGGAAATGCCATTTTTACAGGCAGTCAATGCCAGCAGTATGCATGCGGTGCATGACAAACACAGTGCGTTGTAAAGTTTCCTTCTGCATGACCTGAGGCAGAGACAGAAACAGAATTTTGAAAAGGCTTGTGTATTGTTGTGTATTGATTCTGAGTAACTTTATACTCATGCATTGTACATTTTTCTCCATATACAAACCAAGCCACACCAACACACTGAGACCAGTACAACACACCAAGCCACACCAACACAGAAAACTGAAATAATGAGCCGGAATAACTTTCTTGAGTAAAATAGGGTTGCCCATGAGCTGTTTCTGTATTTGGGACATCCAAGAAATGTTGTATCTTTTAATGTATTTACCATAAAAAATGCATCATTAAATTTTCTGAAAATCAAAAAAATGTTCACTGGGATAAGATTTCAATGCAAAAAGGCATCAATTCTTACTTCCTGTCAGTAAATCAACCTCAAATGAGCTGAAAACAGATTCATCACTGTGATGAAAAGAAATAAAAACCTAAAAGACCATCTGAATAAAGTGGAGCTTTCCTCTCTCTTAACTTGCTTGCATCTCTCTTGGGATGTCTGTGTGTTAAAGCACTAGCCTCAATAATTCAGCTGAAGAATACTCAAACAAAAACGCTGTGTGCTTTGAAATGCTTCACTCTCCTACTCCCATTTTCACTTCAACATTCAAAAACACTTGGGAATGGAGAAAAAAGAAAAAAAAGGAAAACATACTACAGTTTATACTGTTCATACAGAGATTTATGGAGAAAATGTAGTATTTCAAAATAAAATTTTAGAATTGTACAATACAGTAATAAGTAATAAGTATGATTTGTCTGATGTTACTGATGTGTCATTAATTTCACACAAATACATGGACTCACTCTCTCTCGCACGCACGCACGCACGCACGCACACACACACACACTCACTCACTCACTCACTCACTCACTCACTCACTCATTCACTCATCACTCATTCAATATCACACTCACTCACTCACACTCTCTCTCTCTCTCTCTCTCTCTCTCTCACACACACACAAGCAATAAATCCGTATCATAACAATACGAGAAAACAATTAAAATGAACAATGAATAAAACAACAAAATCAAAGAATAAAAACAATAAATAAAACAAGCAACAGCAATGAATAAAAACAACTATAATAGAAATAGTTCCCTCTGACATCTCCACAGAAGGAGAGAGACAGTCTGTTATCTCTGATATCTCCACAGACAGAGAGACAGTCTGTTCCCTCTGATATCTCCACAGACAGAGAGACAGTCTGTTCCCTCTGATATCTCCACAGATGGAGAGACAGTCTGTTCCCTCTGATATCTCCACAGAAGGAGAGACAGTCTGTTCCCTGTGATATCTCCACAGATGGAGAGACAGTCTGTTATCTCTGATATCTACACAGAAGGAGAGACAGTCTGTTCCCTGTGATATCTCCACAGATGGAGAGACAGTCTGTTATCTCTGATATCTCCACAGAAGGAGAGACAGTCTGTTATCTCTGATATCTCCACAGACAGAGAGACAGTCTGTTCCCTCTGATATCTGCAGAGGGAGAGACAGTCTGTTATCTCTGATATCTCCACAGATGGAGAGACAGTCTGTTATCTCTGATATCTCCACAGATGCAGAGACAGTCTGTTCCCTGTGATATCTCCACAGAAGGAGAGACAGTCTGTTCCCTGTGATATCTCCACAGATGGAGAGACAGTCTGTTATCTCTGATATCTCCACAGATGGAGAGACAGTCTGTTCCCTGTGATATCTCCACAGAAGGAGAGACAGTCTGTTCCCTGTGATATCTCCACAGAAGGAGAGACAGTCTGTTATCTCTGATATCTCCACAGAAGGAGAGACAGTCTGTTCCCTCTGATATCTCCACAGAAGGAGAGACAGTCTGTTCCCTGTGATATCTCCACAGAAGGAGAGACAGCCTGTTCCCTCTGATATCTGCAGAGGGAGAGACAGTCTGTTATCTCTGATATCTCCACAGAAGGAGAGACAGTCTGTTCCCTCTGATATCTCCACAGACAGAGAGACAGTCTGTTCCCTCTGATATCTGCAGAGGGAGAGACAGTCTGTTATCTCTGATATCTCCACAGATGGAGAGACAGTCTGTTCCCTCTAAAATCTCCAGAGACCGAGGCTGTCAGGAGAGACAGCCACTTCCCATTACGGAGCAGCCAGAAAGAGAAGGAGATAAATCACACCCACAGACTCCACACTGAGACACCAAAATCCAGGAAGTAACAAAAGTGTTCATTTAAAGGGAATGTGTAAAGACTCTCACCCTCACAACATATGTGACTGAGATTAATCACCTGCCCATGTACACCTTTGCTACATACTGTACATATAATCAAAATCATTAAATGACTTCTGATACATCTCTTATTGACCTCTGCCCATGCTTGCATGTCAGCATTTTCAAAACTGCATTTACAAAGTTATGAATAATGCTGTGTCATTTCATGGTATTATGGTGGCCACACTGCTGAACTGCTCGCTCACTCTCTTTCTCCCTCTCTCTCTCACTCTCTCAAAATGGCAGCTCAGTCACCTGACAGACTGTTCTCAAACTCTCTTTTAATTATCTCCTGTGATTGTATGAAACTAAATCTGATAGCCAGATGATACACCTGTTAGCAACAGAGGTGAAATTTCTGCAGCAAAGGCCATCTCGCCCCGCCAAATGGAAACATCTGGCCAGCCACAGAATATTAGAGCTGTAATAACAGGGCACAGGTGGCGAGGCACGAATTAGGCCAAAACGCAAATATTATCTGCCCTTTTCTGATTGGATTTGCACGCTGAGGCTGGTTCCGGATCCACACCACAACATGAGGCTGAAATGAAGGGCATCGTCTGCCTGAAGCTGTGATGGGGAAAGAGCGTTAGCTGATGGGCCCTGACCTGCCTTTCCCATTGGATCTGTGAGTGTATATTACAGTACCTGCTTAGGGGGTGACAATGTGAGGATGCATCACAGTGAAACAGGCCATTCAGCCCAGCTATGCTCATCATTTGCCCACAGGCTACAAATCAGTCAGTGCTGGGTCGCCCACCGTCTACAGATCAGCCAGTGCTGGGTCACCCACAGGCTACAGATCAGCCAGTGCTGGGTCACCCACAGGCTACAGATCAGTCAGTGCTGGGTCTCCCACAGGCCAGGCAGATCAGCCAGTGCTGGATCTCCCGCAGTCTACAGATCAGCCAGTGCTGGGCCTCCGCAGTCTACAGATCAGCCAGTGCTGGATCTCCCACAGGCCACAGATCAGCCAGTGCTGGGTCTCCCACAGGCTACAGATCAGCCAGTGCTGGGTCTCCCAGGCTACAGATCTACAGATCAGCCAGTGCTGGGTCTGCCACAGGCTGCAGATCAGCCAGTGCTGGGTCTGCCCACAGGCTGCAGATCAGCCAGTGCTAATTGTTCTGCAAAGAGGCTGTTGCTCTTGCATTTGTAAATAACTGAAAGAAATAACAAAGAAAACTAACAGTACTAGCATCCATCTACTACCATAAGACCATTTAATGTTAAATAGCTGCTGGCAACTAGCTTACATTTCAGTCATATTTGCAACCTTTTTTGTGACTGTTGGGCAGATTCTTGTGAAGCAGCATGTTTGGAGGGCACCAGTGCATTGATTCTCCAAACCTTACGGAACTGGTTCCGGCCAATAAAGAGAATGGCCCTGCAGCAGCAGAGCTCAGACTGCACACCACACCCAGGCCAAACACACGCTCCCAAGCTTAAAACCATCAGACGTAGATCAGATCAGATGAGGGTTAATACACATCTACTACTGCATAACATAGAGCCAATACATGAGGGCTCAGGCCCACTCTCTCAGGCTTGGTGAACCCACACGATTAAAATAAACTGAACACTTTGGACAGTGAAGATCATTTGTCCCTGGAGGTCCTTAATCAAAACAATCACGGCTCAATAATGATCCTGACATAACCCAAGTGACAACTGACCTTTGTGTTCAGCATGCACACAGGTTGTGCAGCACGCAAACCCACTTTAACACAGATACTGTCTTCAGTTCATCTGGAATCAGTCCCGTCTGCAGACCAGCCCACGTTAGCTTTTATTCAGCCCTCACTTCATGACCATGAATAACAGCAATGATGACCTGTGCCACATGAGAACAGATGGAACTATCTGTATCAGTGAGATCAGTAGCAGCTTTTTCCACAGACACACACCGAACACCAGGACACACGCAGTACACACCACACACCAGGACACACGCAGTACACACCACACACGCAGTACACACCACACACCAGGACACACGCAGTACACACCACACACCACACACCAGGACACACGCAGTACACACCACACACCAGGACACACCTGCAGTACACACCACACACCACACACCAGGACACACGCAGTACACACCATACACCACACACCAGGACACACACCGTACACAGCACACAGCATGCAGCACACAGCACAGAACACACAGCACACAGCCCAGAGTACAGAACACAGAGCACACAGCCCAGAGTACAGAGCACAGAACACACAGCACAGAGCACAGAACACACAGCACACAGCCCAGAGTACAGAACACAGAACACAGAGCACACAGCACAGAGCACAGAACACACAGCACAGAACACAGAACACAGAGCACACAGCCCAGAGTACAGAGCACAGAACACACAGCACAGAACACAGAGCACAGAGCACACAGCACAGAGCACAGAACACACAGCACAGAACACAGAGCACAGAGCACAGAGCACACAGCCCAGAGTACAGAACACAGAACACACAGCACAGAGCACAGAGCACAGAACACACAACACAGAGCACAGAACACAAAGAAAAAAATAAAAAACATGCAGACCAAAGCATTATTTCTCCTTTGTCCTCAGCTCCCCCTCTCTCTGTCACTGTGTTTGTGAGAGAGTGTGTGTGGTGGATGTGATTTGTACATTTAGTATAAAATGCAAACAGCAGTGAAAGAGCTGCATTTGGGCCCATAGTGTGTCCTTGAAGGCCTTCTTTTCAGTTACATATCAGCATATTGCTCACATTCAGCAGTGTGGAAATGGTTTTTCACTGTGATCCAAGCCTGACAATGGACATGTCAGTGAAAAAATCATGCCTGTTGCTGTAAAGGTCATTTTTGTGCGACTTCCTCTTGATATGATTTCCGACCTGCTGTGACAAACGCTCTTTCATGTATGACATATGTGGGTAATCACAGCTATTCTGTTGGTAGTTACAGGGGCTGAAGTGACCCCAGCCAGGCCCCGAGCCTGGGCTACCCACCTCATACTCTGATTCCCTCATATTCCCTCAATGGATCAAAAAAGACACCAAAAAATGCCCCATCCATTCATACACTGTGAGTGAACAGCCCAAGCAAAAGACAGACAGGTGTCTGTGTGTGTGGAAGCTATAACTGGCAAATGGCTCATCTTTGTTGTGTCGATAACATTTGATGAGTTTGAGGATGCTCCTATCTTAAGTGATTTTTTTACATACTATGTGGCCACAAAACCTCCGAGTCAAAAGTCCAGCCCAGATCCATAACTTCTGCTCTACACTGCTCCCTAGTGTCTCTATTCATCACATTTAGCCAGGGTTTCCTGTCTGGACGGGGTGGGTAGAAGGTGCTAGCCCACAGCCAGGCTCTGCTATAAAATGGAATATTTATGACCGAGTCCCCAAATGCCCTGGTGCAGGTAAAAACTCCAGAGCAGAGCACACCCAGAACAAAGTGTTCCTAACACTGCTACAAACAGAGCAGTCTTATACTGGCAAACACACACACACACACAAACACACACACGCACAAACACACAAACACACAAGCAAACACACACGCGCACACAAAAAAGCATGCACGCACAGACAGCAGCCTAACACTGACACAAAACAGAGCTCTGCTCTTTTAGCACTGAGAAAGTCTGGAAACTTAGCAATATCTTCCACCTTGATCTTATACAAACAGAAATGCATAGCTCTTGACTACAGGCTACACATGTTTTTAGTCAGTGATCACTGGAATGTTTGCTGCTTCTCTCAGATCTTGCATGTACTTTGTATCGCCTTTCCCATCCCAAATGTTTTATGTTAATGCTGTACTGTGTTTTGTGTGTCAATGTGTGTATGCTGCTTTCTGTGACCTGGTCTCCCTTACAAAACAAGATGTTCATTTCAATGTGACCCTCTTGGTTAAACACAGAATAACTAAAGAACAGCCAGCAGCTGCAGCGCTGCACTCACTCATCTCCCATATCCTCTGCATTCAGACGGCTCTGGAGCTCCTGTTACTGCACTCACTCATCTCCATAGCCTCTGCATTCAGACGGCTCTGGAGCTCCTGTTACTGCACTCACTCATCTCCACAGCCTCTGCATTCAGACGGCTCTGGAGCTCCTGTTAATGCACTCACTCATCTCCACAGCCTCTGCATTCAGACGGCTCTGGAGCTCCTGTTACTGCACTCACTCATCTCCATATCCTCTGCATTCAGACGGCTCTGGAGCTCCTGTTACTGCACTCACTCATCTCCATAGCCTCTGCATTCAGACGGCTCTGGAGCTCCTGTTACTGCACTCACTCATCTCAGCCTCTCATTCCATATCCTCTGCATTCAGCACGGCTCTGGAGCTCCTGTTACTGCACTCACTCATCTCAGCCTCTGCATTCACGGCTCTGGAGCTCCTGTTACTGCACTCACTCATCTCCCATATCCTCTGCATTCAGACGGCTCTGGAGCTCCTGTTACTGCACTCACTCATCTCCACAGCCTCTGCATTCAGACGGCTCTGGAGCTCCTGTTACTGCACTCACTCATCTCCATAGCCTCTGCATTCAGACGGCTCTGGAGCTCCTGTTACTGCACTCACTCATCTCCCATATCCTCTGCATTCAGACGGCTCTGGAGCTCCTGTTACTGCACTCACTCATCTCCATATCCTCTGCATTCAGACGGCTCTGGAGCTCCTGTTACTGCACTCACTCATCTCCCATATCCTCTGCATTCAGACGGCTCTGGAGCTCCTGTTAGCTCCTGTTAGCACTCACTCATCTCCATATCCTCTGCATAAAGCTCAATGGAAGAATCAATGTTTTTATTGGTAGATAGCTCCTGTTACTGCACTCACTCACATATTAAGACGGCTCAGTTACTGCACTCACTCATCTCAAATATTCATGGCTTAATGATCTGCATAAATCAATATAATAAAATAAGCACATATTCCAGTCAAATATTAATGGTTAATGATACAGAAAGACAGAGCACAGATGTGTGTGTTCTATACAGGTTTGTATTTTAAACGGGTTTGGATTTATAGAGGTTGTGAGAAGCAGTGGAACAGCTACAGGGAGAAGGATCTCATCCTGCATTCTGACAGCGTGCTGCACCCTGCCTCCACCTGCCATGCCAGAAGGTGTGAGCATTTCGTCCATCAAAGATCAGACAGAAACGTGCTAAAATGATTTGCCACTTGCTGTGACAGATGTTCCGGTAAGCAGCACAGATGCAACGGAAGTATCTTGTTTGTAAACGCACTGAGCAAACGACGGGGAACTGCTTTCCCAGCTAGTTCCAAACACTCCTGCATGGTCACCCTGCATCTGCTCAAAAAGCAGAAAAAAGTATTTTCTCAAGTAAAACGAGAGGGAGGGAGCAGTGAGGAAATTCTGCACACCTCCACAGGGCGTGTGACAAAACAAACCAATCAGAAATCTGATGTGGATGCAGCTCTTTATATATTTCTGTGACAGAATCTTACCTTAGCGTGCTCCATCCACCCACAGAAAATATTGATTTTCTCCTTGAAAGCTTTTTATAGCAACAAGAACCAAACATTAGCACAAGAACCACTCATTAGCACAAGAACCACTCATTAGCACAAGAACCACTCATTAGCACAAGAACCACTCATTAGCACAAGAACCAAACATTAGCACAAGAACCAAACATTAGCACAAGAACCAAACATTAGCACAAGAACCAAACATTAGCACAAGAACCACTCATTAGCACAAGAACCAAACATTAGCACAAGAACCAAACATGAGTTCACGTTTCTTTCACTGCCTCACTGTTCCTCAAAACCCTAGAGATGTGCAGTAGAGAGAGAAAGAGACATGGAGCGAAGGGGAGAGAGAGAGGAGAGTGATGGAAGGAGAGAGACAAAAGAGAAGAGGGGGAGGGCAGTTGGGGTGATGGAGTGAGACACAGTGGAGGGGTAGAGGGCGAGGGCAGTTGGGGTGTTGGAGTGAGACACAGTGGAGGGGTAGAGGGAGTGGGCAGTTGGGGTGATGGAGTGAGAGACAGGGTGGAGGGGTAGAGGGAGTGGGAAGATTTAGGGCAAGAAATGTGAAGGAGAAAGAAAAGAAAGAGGCAGCAAAATAAAAGAGAGAAGAGAAGAGACAGCATGAAATAGACATTTTAACAAGCACAAATTCACAATAGCTGTGACCAGGCCACTACCACTGCCACACCCCTTTTAGCCAATTGGCATAAACAAAAACACACACCTTCAGACATATATACACACACACACACGCACGCACGCACGCACGGACACACGCGCACACACACACGTACACAGACGCATGCACAAACACACACACGCGCACACACAGACACACGGACACACAGACACACGCAAACACATGCATGCGCGCGCACACACACACACACACACACTCACACGGACACACGCACACACACACAGGACTTGAGAATTCAAACCCCAGCTGAACAGTCAAGAGCCACACAAACTGAAACAAAGCAGATAACCTTGGGCATTCAACAAATACATGAAAGCAAATTTTCTACTGCCAGGCGGAAAGGACAGCTTTCAGCAACTCTCTGATCAAACTGATTCACGGTGCTGTTATCAGCTATTATTGTGTACAGTAGCAATACCCTTTTGGGAAGAGTCCCCTTGTACACCAGCCTCCAGGATGGACCGCATGCACTGCAGCCACCGGAATGAGCCCTCCACTGCGTGCACTGCAGCTGTCTAAATGAGCCCTCCACCACACGCACTGCAGCTGCCTGAATGAGCCCTCCACTGCACGCACTGCAGCCGTCTGAATGAGCCCTCCACCACACGCACTGCAGCCATGTGAATGAGCCCTCCACCGCACGCACTGCAGCCGTGAGAATGAGCCCTCCACCGCACGCACTGCAGCCGTGAGAATAAGCCCTCCACCGCACGCACTGCAGCTGTGAGAATGAGCCCTCCACCGCACGCACTGCAGCCGTGAGAATGAGCCCTCCACCACACGCACTGCAGCTGTGTGAATGAGCCCTCCACCACACGCACTGCAGCCATGTGAATGAGCCCTCCACCGCACGCACTGCAGCCGTGAGAATGAGCCCTCCACTGCACGCACTGCAGCCATGTGAATGAGCCCTCCACTGCGCGCACTGAAGCCGTGAGAATGAGCCCTCCACCGCACGCACTGCAGCCATGTGAATGAGCCCTCCACCGCATGCACTGCAGCTGTGTGAATGAGCCCTCCACCGCACGCACTGCAGCTGTGTGAATGAGCCCTCCACCGCACGCACTGCAGCCATGTGAATGAGCCCTCCACCGACGCGCACTGCAGCCATGTGAATGAGCCCTCCACTGCACGCACTGCAGCCGTGTGAATGAGCCCTCCACTGCACGCACTGCAGCCATGTGAATGAGCCCTCCACTGCGCGCACTGCAGCTGTGTGAATGAGCCCTCCACCGCACGCACTGCAGCCGTGAGAATGAACCCTCCACCGCACGCACTGCAGCCATGTGAATGAGCCCTCCACCGCACCCACTGCTGCCGTGTGAATGAGCCCTCCACTGCACCCACTGCAGCCATGTGAATGAGCCCTCCACTGCACCCACTGCAGCCATGTGAATGAGCCCTCCACTGCGCGCACTGCAGCCGTGTGAATGAGCCCTCCACCGCTCACACTGCAGCCGTGTGAATGAGCCCTCCACCGCTTGTCTGGCTGCTGCAGCCGTTCTATAAATTAAACCCCACCCTCCCATGCTCTCTGGTATCAGTTTTTTAGATGTAAAAGACAGAGAGAGAGATAGAGTGACAGATAGAGACAGAGACAGACAGACAGTGAAAGATATAGAGAGACAGCGAGAGAGAGAGACAGTCAGACAGAGATAGGGAGACAGTGAGAGAGAGAGAGAGAGAGAGTGAGCTGCATTAATTACTACAGACTGAAATGTCTACCACTTGCTTGCTCCTAATTACTTATATATGTCCCACATGCTAATTACTGTACCGTCATTCTCCTATCAGTTCAGAGACATAAAAAAGCTGCTTAAAATGAATTAAATTCAAATGTTAGGTAACATTTTAATAAATGCTCTTTATACAATCTCACTGTTCAAAACTGCAATCACAGCTTATTCATGCTTTATACAGCACCTATCCACCACTACATAATCTGCACTAATGCGCCGTCATCCACACACAAATGCATTGTGTGTGTGTGTGTATGTCTGTGCGTGTGTGAGGGAGAGAATGTACAAACGCACTGCGTGTGTGTGTGTATGTCTGTGCGTGTGTGAGGGAGAGAATGTACAAACGCACTGCGCGTGTGTGTGTATGTCTGTGCGTGTGAGAGAGAGAATGTACAAACGCACTGCGTGTGTGTGTGTATGTCTGTGCGTGTGTGAGGGAGAGAATGTACAAACGCACTGCGTGTGTGTGTGTATGTCTGTGCGTGTGTGAGGGAGAGAATGTACAAACGCACTGCGTGTGTGTGTGTGTATGTCTGTGCGTGTGTGAGGGAGAGAATGTACAAACGCACTGCGTGTGTGTGTGTGTATGTCTGTGCGTGTGTGAGGGAGAGAATGTACAAACGCACTGCGTGTGTGTGTGTGTATGTCTGTGCGTGTGTGAGGGAGAGAATGTACAAACGCACTGCGTGTGTGTGTGTATGTCTGTGCGTGTGTGAGAGAGAGAATGTTTGTGTTCATATGGATGATTTTTTTTTCTGTTTGTGTTGTATGTGTTTGTCTATTATCTTAATTTTGGCATACTGCAATAAGCACATGTTTACATGCATGTTTTTCTTGTGTGTGTATGTGTGCACGTGTGTGTGTGTGTGTGTGTGCACGTGTGTGTGTTTTGGGGAAAACGGGAACACTGCATTCAGTAAAATCTGATTATCAGGGAATTTTGTGGGTCTGAAAGGGCAAATAATGAAACTGCTGAGGACTGATCTCAGAGCCTCCTCCTCCTCTTCCTCCTCCAGCTCCTTCTCCTCCACCTCTTCCTCTGCCTCCTCCTGCCTCTCCTCCTCCAGCCTCATTCCACTCAAACCAGTTGTTGAATTTTCTGGCAGTAGTCAAGTGTGAGAGGGCTAATAAGCAGGACAGCAGTGTATGCCGACTCGAGCGTGAGAGGGTTGGTGTGCAGGACAGCGGTGTATGCAGACTCGAGCGTGAGAGGGTTGGTGTGCAGGACAGCGGTGTATGCAGACTCGAGCGTGAGAGGGTTGGTGTGCAGGACAGCGGTGATGCAGACTCGGCGTGAGAGGTTGGTGTGCAGGACAGCGGTGTATGCAGACTCGAGCGTGAGAGGGTTGGTGTGCAGGACAGCGGTGTATGCAGACTCGAGCGTGAGAGGGTTGGTGTGCAGGACAGCGGTGTATGCAGACTCGAGCGTGAGAGGGTTGGTGTGCAGGACAGCGGTGTATGCAGACTCGAGCGTGAGAGGGTTGGTGTGCAGGACAGCGGTGTATGCAGACTCGAGCGTGAGAGGGTTGGTGTGCAGGACAGCGCTGTATGCAGACTCGAGCGTGAGAGGGTTGGTGTGCAGGACAGCGCTGTATGCAGACTCGAGCGTGAGAGGGTTGGTGTGCAGGACAGCGGTGAATGCAGACTCGAGCGTGAGAGGGTTGGTGTGCAGGACAGCGCTGTATGCAGACTCGAGCGTGAGAGGGTTGGTGTGCAGGACAGCGGTGAATGCAGACTCGAGCGTGAGAGGGTTGGTGTGCAGGACAGCGGTGTATGCAGACTCGAGCGTGAGAGGGTTGGTGTGCAGGACAGCGGTGAATGCAGACTCGAGCGTGAGAGGGTTGGTGTGCAGGACAGCGGTGAATGCAGACTCGGCGTGAGAGGTTGGTGTGCAGGACAGCGGTGTATGCAGACTCGAGCGTGAGAGGGTTGGTGTGCAGGACAGCGGTGTATGCAGACTCGAGCGTGAGAGGGTTGGTGTGCAGGACAGCGGTGAATGCAGACTCGAGCGTGAGTGCATTACAGCAGCAGGTCTCAGTAACATCCCCTTCGTCCTCTGACACTTTAATCACCTGCAAAAAGGTGCCCTGTGCCCATCTGCTCTCTACTCACCCCGTCAGACAAACGCCATTATTATTACAATAGCAGGCACACAAACACAATCTTATTTCACCTCTCTGATGGTCACAGAATATCACATAATGGCATCACCGTATAAATACCAGAGAGGACAGAACACTGAGCTTGTTCCCAAACCCAGGAGAGATGCAATCACACTGCTGTCACTACTGACAATTTATCTGTAATGTGTTTCTGCTTAGAGAAACAAACTCACACATGATTATGCCTACAGCAGAGTATGCTGCAGCAAGACAAAGAAACACATAAACACACACACAACCATGCGTGTGAACACACATACATGCACACACGCAACCATGCACACACACACGTGCATGCATTCACTCACACAGTTATGCATACACACGTGCATATACTCACACACGTGCACACATTAACCTGCCCCCACCTGCAGATAGAATAACCTAACCTGCACCCACAAGCAGTGTGAATAACCTAACCTGCACCCACAAGCAGTGTGAATTACCTAACCTGCACCAACCTATCCAGTTTTATTAAAAAATATAGCAGAAATAGCAACCTGCATCCTGCCCAAAACAGGTATTTCCACTGTACAACCTTAAAAATGTCCTACTTTGTAAATAAACCCTGAGGGTTTGGACAGACACAAACATTGCTTCCTCACAGACAGAGCCTGCAGGCAGCACCCCATCCATGCTGGGGCATAAACTTATACTGCTGGAAGCAACAAAACTCCCCAACAAGACAGGTTTTGTCAGTAAAAAATTACTGGAGCAAGTGCAGTGTTGCTCTCAAGTGACCATGTGACCATTCTTAGCAAATCATATCCCTTCATAACTGTGTGTGATAGGACCAGCAAGGAAAACAAAATAACTGTCATTTCTTCTCAGCTCAGGCAAGGGATCAGTGCAAGCACTATGAAATGGATGGAAAGTTAGAAAAATTCTGCTTTCTCCAGCCACACTGAAGTCCTGACATCCGAGTTTAAAGCTCAGTTTGTGGGTTATTTTTGGTTGTTTTCGCTTGTCTGAAACAGTTAATTGGTTTGTGTGATGATTTGGTTTGTTTTGTTTGAAAACTGTTTTGGTTTGTTGTCATTTGTTCCCTTCTTTGGCAGCAAACAGAACAACTATCACAGAGTCCCACCAGGTTTAACTGAGGGAGAAAGCAGTTTCCCACACAGTTTGATGTCCCGCTACACAGGCGTGAAAGCCCAGCAGCTTGGCACCACATTCACCCGCGTGTGCACACGATGTCACGTTAAATCAGGCCAAACGTTCGATCAGCCAGTTTGTCACGAGATTAAAGACTCCATGGGACCAGAGTCAAATTCCCACAGCACCTGGCTCTCCACTTCTGAACCATACACTTTTATTAAATCCTGATTTGATTTCATAAAGCATGTATGTTAGACAGACATGTGCGTTAACATAGGCCACAGGGTATGTAGCACTGAAAGCAAGGCCTTCCAACACTTTGGGTAAGACATTAAGATGTTAATTATAAAAAAGCAGAATCTATTTCAGTAAATGGTCGCCTGAGGCAGCAGTAAACAAGAGCAGATTTATCACCCATAACAGAACGCACACACATATAAAACAGTATTAAGTGCTGAAAGCTCCACTCCACAGTGCTGTACCAGAAAACATGACTCATAAACTCAGTGAGTAATGTGCACTGTCCTCTGCACCCAAACAGAGACTGTGCTGTGCACACAGCAGCCCGTCTGCGCAGAACCACCTGTCTGCGCAGAACTGCCTGTGCCGCATATCTATCACACAGCTGTGTCACTATGATCTGCCATATGAGAATGCACACCATTTAGGCGGAATATAAAAAATGCATCCGAAATCGCCCCACTGTCAGTGGCATGTGAAAGGGGTGCTGTGCGTGGCTGGCACTCCTGTCCGCCTGTACTGAGGCCCCTGCTCCTGCCCCCCCCCCCCCGTTAGCACACTGCAACCCCAAAGCAGAAAAACAGAGAGCTGAGTTTAACAGTTGACCCACTCAACCTCAGGCCATTAAATCTGCCCTATCAGATACTGACGCTTTAGCCTTAAACAGACCATTTTAAATGAGATTAACCCAAAAATAATGTCCACATGCTGCAGAGACCCCTCAGCCTCTCAGCTCAGCCCATTCAGAAATGCAGATGCTGGGACTGCCTCGCTGTTTATTTTAAGACATTTTAGAACAGCATATTTAGGCCAGTTAAGTGACTTTACGATTAGCTGTTTTAAAAAAATACCCAAAATTAGGGCTGTCCTAAAAAACAGTTATGTGGGCTAAAGTCTGAAAAGCAGTATCTTATGGGACAATGTAGGGCAGCTAGCATGTAGCACGCAGCATGTAGCCTGTAGCTGAATTAGTGTACATGTTGCTCTGTAGGGCCTCGTAGCGCAGGTGTGCAGCAGAAGAGTCAGGAAAGTGTGGAGCCCTGGGAGCAGGACGCTTAATCGGTGCTAAAAGGAAGGAGGTGCAGACTGTGCGGTTAGCAGGTGCTAACAGCAGTGCGCTCTCCATTAATAAAGCCACAGCAGTGGCAGTCTGGTACTGAAGAGGCCGAATGCAAACACCCCAAAGCCTTAGACCCAGCTATGAAGGACGAGAATAAATGGATACAGATGGGAAATAAAGATGAGTATAATGTATGTACAAAAAAGAAACAAAAGGGTCCACTAAAACAGAGATATCCAATATTTTCTCCAACATAAAGAGACTCCTACTCAATGCATTTATGGAATTGGAGGGTTTTAAGACATGTACAGAGTACACATTTGGAAATCACATCTGTCAATAATGAGGCTGAGTCAACTGTTGCCTCGGCAGTGTGGAACTCCAACCATAGCCAGGGACCCCTCTGGCCAAAGCCAGTAATGCGGCCACAGGGCCGGCCACCACACTCATTCACCCAGCCACAGGGCCGGCCACCACACTCATTCACCCAGCCACAGGGCCGGCCACCACACTCATTCACCCAGCCACAGGGTCGGCCACCACACTCATTCACCCAGCCACAGGGCCGGCCACCACGCTCATTCACCCACCCACAGAGCCGGCCACCACACTCATTCACCCAGCCACAGGGCCGGCCACCACACTCATTCACCCAGCCACAGGGCCGGCCACCACGCTCATTCACCCAGCCACAGGGCCGGCCACCACACTCATTCACCCAGCCACAGGGCCGGCCACCACGCTCATTCACCCAGCCACAGGGCCGGCCACCATGCTCATTCACCCAGCCACAGGGCCGGCCACCACGCTCATTCATCCAGCCACAGGGCCGGCCACCACGCTCATTCACCCAGCCACAGGGCCGGCCACCACACTCATCAGTGATCAGAGAGGATGGTCCCAGCAGGGCTGGACTGACGCAGCTCAGCAGCACCGGTCCCCATCCATCAACCCCCCCATACCCCCCCCCCCAACCCAATTACTGCTCTGCTTCACACTCATGAATAAATAACACATCTAACTAACATGAAAGATCTTTCGGCTGAAAAGGTCAGAGACCACCGAGTCGTTCTGAGAGAAGTTCCTGGTTCTGCACGTAGCCAGCAGCGTGCATAAATAAATACATACATTTTCTGAGCCACTGGTTTATTTTTAACTCAGATAGGTGACTTTTGTTGTGGAAATGTAGCTGTTACACAACACACTCCAACACCCCAACTGTTGTTTGTTTTGTTTTCTGTGTTTTTTTTAAACGGGTTTATTTATATAAATATATAAATATACCTCTCTGCAAACCCTGTGTGCCAGGCTAATACCTCTCTGCAAACCCTGTGTGCCAGGCTAATACCTCTCTGCAAACCCTGTGTGCCAGGCTAATACCTCTCTGCTAGCCCTGTGTGCCAGGCTTATACCTCTCTGCTAGCCCTGTGTGCCAGGCTAATACCTCTCTACTAGCCCTGTGTGCCAGGCTTATACCTCTCTGCTAGCCCTGTGTGCCAGGCTAATACCTCTCTACTAGCCCTGTGTGCCAGGCTTATACCTCTCTGCTAGCCCTGTGTGCCAGGCTAATACCTCTCTACTAGCCCTGTGTGCCAGGCTAATACCTCTCTGCTAGCCCTGTGTGCCAGGCTAATACCTCTCTGCTAGCCCTGTGTGCCAGGCATATACCTCTCTGCTAGCCCTGTGTGCCAGGCATATACCTCTCTGCTAGCCCTGTCTGCTAGCCCTGTGTGCCAGGCTTATACCTCTCTGCTAGCCCTGTGTGCCAGGCATATACCTCTCTGCTAGCCCTGTGTGCCAAGCTTATACCTCTCTGCTAGCCCTGTGTGCCAGGCATATACCTCTCTGCTAGCCCTGTGTGCCAGGCTAATACCTCTCTAATAGCCCTGTGTGCCAGGCTAATACCTCTCTACTAGCTCTGTGTGCCAGGCTAATACCTCTCTACTAGCCCTGTGTGCCAGGCTAATACCTCTCTACTAGCCCTGTGTGCCAGGCTAATACCTCTCTACTAGCTCTGTGTGCCAGGCTAATACCTCACTGCTACCCTTGGGTACATCCCCTCAAACACAGGGGGACTGTCAGGAGTCACACTGTGTTTGTGTTCTGCTGTCACTCACACCTGTGTCAGTGACGCGGCGCAGAGCAGTGCGCCAGCTGCAGACACGCAATCCCAAGTGAGGGTGCTGACTGACGCACAGCACTAAGACACTCAGTGGGATGAGTGAGGACATTTGGCCCATACTCACATCACGAGGGCCCCCACGCTTATGCAAGGCACACCTGGAGAAGGTGTGAAGACACGAACATCAAACAGCGACTCGAGTCTTCACCCCCCCCGCCTCCGGGAGATGAATCTTATAATCTCCTCAGGGAACAGCGTGACACTGTGTTTAAGCTCTCACCTGTGTGCTGTACTACACTCAATCACAACATTTCAGACACCAATAATAATCAATTCCATTTCCAGCCATCAGGGTGGATAATGATTGCTGTTTGTGTGGGTTTTAGATTTGGTGAATATGGGAGAGTTAAAGGTTAAGAGGATTTCAGAAAAAAATACAATCTTTCCCCAATGCTATACAATTACAATAAAACTTACACAATAACACTTTACCCACCTACCCATGTGCTGTTCCCTGTCCAGCATCATCTGTGCTAGACAATGTTCAAATTCAGCTGCACCCTCAAAGTATCCCACATTGTAACTCAACAGACGGCGTATCCTATCTGTTCCCAGCACACCCTGTACCTCATATCCCTTCATAAGAGCCAAAAGCAGGCAGATTTCTCTCCTGGGATATATTTCACTATCGTGTGCCCGCACCTCTCAGCACCCCCTCCTCCTTTCTCAAAGATATGAGGGGCAGGAACAGAGATGTTCACCAGGAAGTGTTACACGAGTGAGGCTGGGGGTCAGACAGGCTGCTGGAGGCGCTCTCCGCTGCACACACAGAGTTCCCCACAAAGACCGCAGTTGCAGACCTCAGGTGTGTTTGTACACCACCAGTCCTCTATCTCACAAACCTCCTCTGGCTTTAGGGCAGAGTGTGACCTCCAGACTAATGGCTGAAAATACCGATTGAATTAAAGCAGCCTGAACCCTCTGTGAGCCTACAGACACACAGCTGCAATATAAAGCCCTACTGCCACTGTCTGTGAGCCTACAGACACACAGCTGCAATATAAAGCTCTACTGCCACTGTCTGTGAGCCTACAGACACACAGCTGCAATATAAAGCCCTACTGCCACTGCCTGTGAGCCTACAGACACACAGCTTCAATATAAAACCCTACTGCCGCAGGGCCAAGGTCCTCATAGTGAATAATTAAAGGCCAGACTCACAACAATTAAGAAATCACAAAAGGGCACATGAGTATAAGGTGCAACAAATGCAAACATATGGAGATTCACACACTCACTCGCTGACACACACACACAGCGACATTTCCACTCTCTCTTTCTATTTATAGTTCAGTGACCTTTCCGTCCTTACATGTTTTTCACAGTTTATCCTCCTGTCCTCGGGGTCAGATGTAAGGGAGACTGAGAGAAAAGAGAAAAGCTGTGTAGCCCTGTGTCCTGAGGGAACAGCACAGTGTAGCCCAGCGTCCTGACAGAACAGCACAGTTTACCCTGTGTGCTGAGGGAACAGCACAGTGTCACCCTATGTCCTGACAGAACAGCACAGTTTACCCTGTGTCCTGAGGGAACAGCACAGTGTCACCCTATGTCCTGACAGAACAGCACAGTTTACCCTGTGTCCTGAGGGAACAGCTCAGTTTACCCTGTGTCCTGAGGGAACAGCACAGTTTACCCTGTGTCCTGACAGAACAGCTCAGTTTACCCTGTGTCCTGAGGGAACAGCACAGTGTCACCCTATGTCCTGACAGAACAGCACAGTTTACCCTGTGTCCTGAGGGAACAGCTCAGTTTACCCTGTGTCCTGAGGGAACAGCACAGTTTATCCTGTGTCCTGAGGGAACAGCACAGTTTATCCTGTGTCCTGAGGGAACAGCACAGTGTCACCCTATGTCCTGAGGGAACAGCACAGTGTCACCCTATGTCCTGACAGAACAGCACAGTTTACCCTGTGTCCTGAGGGAACAGCTCAGTTTACCCTGTGTGCTGAGGGAACAGCACAGTGTCACCCTATGTCCTGACAGAACAGCACACTTTATCCTAGAGGGCATATATACATACACAAACACAAATGCACACACAAACAGGCCTAATCACACACACACAAATTTAGCTATTGGTGGCAGAAACACACAGAGGATGCTTCCACAATGACAAAGAAGGAATTTGGAGGTTACCTTTCACTCAAGTATAGAAAAAAGGCTCTCTGGGCTAGACCAATGAAATGAGAGCTCTCAGAACACAGGGCCAATCAGAGAGCGATACAGTCTCAGAGGAGCCCTGCCTCCAGATGGAAAACACACCTGATTATGAGAGTAAGAGTACACAGCTGGCTGGGCCGCATCACCTCTCTTAGCCCCGCCAACACATTCACACAAGCAGGGTGACATCACAGTCTGATCAGCCACTCATTTTATCTCTGACTTTGACAAAGACTTCTGTGAGTGTCTCTAATCCGTGTATGGAGGGGCTGCGCTGCTGTTTCCATGAGCACAGAAGCAGCCAAAACCAAAGAAGTTACAATTACCCTGCAGTCCATCTGTGTGCTGTCCTTCTGCTTAAAAAACTTACAATCTAAAGACAGTGTAATCTCACAGAACCTGAATGATATGGCTGTGTCCCTGCATCAGCCGACAGTGTAATCTCACAGAACCTGAATGATACGGCTGTGTCCCTGAATCAGCCGACAGTGTAATCTCACAGAACCTGAATGATACGGCTGTGTCCCTGCATCAGCCGACAGTGTAATCTCACAGAACCTGAATGATACGGCTGTGTCCTGCATCAGCCGACAGTGTAATCTCACAGAACCTGAATGATACGGCTATGTCCCTGCATCAGCCCTGCAGTTACGGAAGCTAAAGCAGATCCAGCCCTACGATGTGAAACAAAGCTGAGGGAGTCGAGTGCTGCTGGGAGCAGAAGCTGCGCTCTGTGTAACTGAGAGCCAGATCACCCCCCATGCCCCCCACCCCCCACAGACCCTCCGACGGGGCGACAGCAGGGCGTGGCTGCATGCGGGGGCTGCAGGCCCCATGCTGAATGGAGAGGGTGGGGTAATTTAATGGTGAAGCAGGGACAATAACCCTGCAGTCCCCTGTCAGCGCACTGCCGGCTGCCTCGGACAGAGTGAGCAGCTCTGCCCGCCCTGGGGGAAACGGGCAGAGCTCTGAGGCGGGAACGCCACGTCCCCACACAAACGCTGCATTCTGCTTTCATTACCCATTTAGCTGACGCTTTCATCCAAAGCGGCTTACAGTTGATTAGGCTAACCTGGGAGCAATGTGGGGTGAAGGGCCTTGCTCAAGGGCCCAACAGCAATGGTGTTCTTGCTGTGGCTGGACTGGGGACTGAAACACCAACCTCAGGGGTCCCAGGCATGTACCTCAGCCACTAGACTAGAGGCTACAGCCTGCCTTATATATCTGCATGGATATGCACAGAAAATGTTGTTCTGCAAAAAAACATATTCATACTTCCACAAAGTTGTGGTTTGGGAAGAGGAAAAAAAGGTTGTAAATAAAAGCAGAGGAACATGGCCAATGACAGAATCAAAACAGGTGGAAAGAAATAAGACTTTAAAAAAAAAAAAACTAACACACAGGGGACCTTTTCTGAAGTAAAATGAGAATAATTGTGACTGTAGTGTGTTTATTGGAAAGCAGACACGGACTGAGAGACGAACCTACGGAAGCTCGGAGCTAACCTAAGGAGCGTGGGCCTGCCAGTCCCTCAGAGGCACAGCACATCAACAAATGCGAAAAAGGAAGTGAATTATATGCTGGGACCAAATGAGCCTTATTTTCTCCAAAGGGAAGCCTAATAACGGCACTGTGGGAATTCAGTGCCACAAGCATCAATAAGACAAAATGCTCAATTGTCATAATTTTGAAAGTATCGTATCTCCACAGCAAGAATGTCGGGACACGGGTGTCTGTAAGGGAACATTTTCATAAATCTGCCTTTTCACCCACAATGAAGGTTCTTGTCAGCTCTTCAATAATGGTGTGTGTGTGTGTACTTCCACTCACAGATTAGAGATTACATGATGTCACAGATCTATCCACTGTGGCCTTGTGGGAAATTGTCTCCATAGCCAATGACCTGAATACAAATCTGTAACTACAGCCATGTGGAACAGGTCTCCCATCAACACTCTGTGAGCGTTTAGCGTTGCTCTGACAGGCTGGACTGAGAGAGAGCAGAGCATGGATCCGGAAGGTTCTGCATGTGTCAGCAGCACCAGTGGAAATGAAGCTGTCACAGCCTCCTCCGCACAAGTGACACCACGGATATGGCAGCTGTCACAACACTGTGTCACTGCGCTAACTAACGCCTAACTAATGCCCACACGCTACTAATGCCTTACCACAACTAATGCCTTACCACAGCCATGCGCTAACTAACAGGCCTTACTACAGCCATGCCCTAACTAACGCCTTACCACAGCCCTACGCTAACTAATGCCTTACTACAGCCCTGCGCTAACTAACACCTTACTACAGCCCTGTGCTAACTAAGGCCTTACCACAGCCCTGCGCTAACTAATGCCTTACCAAAGCCCTATGCTAACTAACACCTTACTACAGCCCTGCGCTAACTAATGCCTTACTACATTCCTGCGCTAACTAACGCCTTACCACAGCCCTGTGCTAACTAACGCCTTACTACAGCCCTGCGCTAACTAATGCCTTACTACAGCCCTGCGCTAACACCTTACTACAGCCCTGTGCTAACTAATGCCTTACTACAGCCCTGCGCTACACTTGTGCCACAGACACCAATGCTTGTGGGCAGAGGCTAACTTTGTGCCAGGAAGGCTAACCCATGGAGGCTAATCGATACACAGCTGCTCACAGGGATGATAGGTTGTCATGAGTAGGGTCATGTGATATACGTGGATATGCTCTGTAGCAGTCATTCTTCAACCTTTTATGGGACATACATTCAACATGCTCCTGGGTTTTTTTTTTTGTTTTTCCACACCCTGACTCAGAACAATGGTACAGCCCATAGAGCAGTAAAGTCTACTGAGTGGTAAAGCCCTGAGATTAAAATGGTTATAATTGTAGATATAAATAATCATTTTAATGACAAATCTGTTTACATTTTCCTGTCTATAATTACATGTGTGTGCACGGGATATCTACAGAGAAACATGCGGTGCGATTCTCACACGGTTCTGTCTCTGTATCCTGCCAATCTTTCCATCTTTCTGCAGCAGCTTTTATTCGTGACCTTGAGAGATAAGCATGGCTCCTTCCTCACCCTGCATTGTAGTCATTTCCTGAGGCGACAGTTTTTCCCTCAGTTTCGCTGTGAATAATACGGCCTTCTGAGCTACTCAGACACTGTAATATATCAGCGCTGACTTTCTGTGTTCAATCCACTGTAATTACCCAGACTGCATTTTGCACAGATTGGAGACAGAGAGCAGGCAGGGCAGGCGGTTTGCTTGGACCACTCAGCCAGCAGACATAATGACTGCAAGAGATGCTGTTTCAATCGCCATGGCAGAAAAAACACTGTTTGCCGAGAGTGATTTTGTGAATTTCCATGCGACTCCAGAGATCCCATTCCTCTGTAATGTGTGCACAGATCCCCATGTAAGCATGAAAATATACTCTTAGTATGATGGAAATGCAAACACTATAACTCTCTCCCGTTCCTTTGTGTTCCATTATCAGTTTTGTGTTGAGCAACACAAAAGTCAGCCTGAAAGATCCACAGTAAGAGTTCCTGTGGGTTTTGCTCAGCATAACTCCTCTTGGGCCAGGGATAAAAGGCCCGTTCGGGCAAATTAAAGCACGCAGTGACTGTGCATGGTTTCAGTTTCATTCACTTTAACATTTACAAGAGGCCCTTACAGAACAATAAAGCAATCAAGTTAACAGAGTTTCTGCTAACAAAAACAAGAAATACAGCACTATAAACAAAAAAATAAATCACAGTATTACCTATGACACTGCCTAACCCCATATCTCCAGCAGCTGCCACTCATACACTCAGAAAGGCTGTTCCCATAAACAGCTGTCTAACACCAAACTACCACATCATCGCCCACTTCCATTCAGCTATATAATACAACACAGCCTCCACAACACAGCTACTACAACACAGCCTTTATAGCACAGCCTGCTCATTACCCACATTGCATTTCTCAGGTTAACTAAAGGCACATGTGTAATCTATGGGTGTATGCATTGAAATTATTATAGGAGGAAGAGAGCATGCACACACACAAAGTATACTTGCTTTGACACTATTTTTGCTCTGCAGAGTTCCCTCTGGCACAGTGGCCTAGGTGTTTGAGCTGGAGCTCACACAAACAGGACAGTATCAGCGGGGGGGGTGGTGGTTTGGGGGGCGGGTACGGAGGACAGCGGAACATCAGCAAGGGGCCCCACCTATCTGCCCTGTCACACTGACTGCATCTGAGTTTACAGTGCCTCTCCTGTTAAACACATAGTTAGGCAGGAGGGGTGGGTAATTTCTGATATTGGTGCCAAGACCAGCTGATCACTGGGGAGTGACTGATCATGTGACTGATCATGCAGCCCAGTGATGAGCCTCTCTGCCCGTATGAGCTGCTCCGCTGCTTGGAGAGGCTATTGATCCAGCACACACACACACCCACCCACACACTCGCACACACATACACGCTCATATACACATACACACTCGCACCCACACACTCACACACATGCACACATACTCTCATACACATGCATGCACGCACACACATACCCACATGCAAACACAAACACGCGCACATGCAAGCACACACACTTGCATTCACACACACACAAACGCATGCACAACATACACACACGCATGCAGGCGGACAGACACTCAAAAACACACACGCATGCACGCACACACAGGTTCATGCACACAGAAACACACACAACAACACACAAACAAACACAAAAACACATTTTAACAAGCCTCTATAAATAAATTACACATGCACGTTGGTCCGGCTCTCTCACTCACACACACACACACACACACAATCAATAAGGGCATCTAAATGTTTAACTCTGCAGCTCTAAGGATCAATATGAATTTCTTAACAGAGACTGAAGAGCATATTTAATGCCAAGTATCACTGTGGAGGGCCGTGTGTGGGGGCCAAGTGCATGAGACAGATAGAAAGAGGAGAATATTCTGAAAGAAAGACATAAGGAATTTATTTTACATTGCAGCAAATACACCCAGGAAAGGGATATATTCTTTAAAAACACAAGCCCTGCAACCCTCTCTTCCAAAATTGGACAAATGAGGAAAAGTGATCAATGTTAGGAGAAGCGCCCACGGCCACAGAAACAGGCAGCAGAGGGAGACGATGCCGAGTGGCAGATGCTGGAGTCTAGAATGTTCCAAACTATCAAACACCAAAGGATGGTTATGACGCCACCGATTTATACCTTTTAACATGTTCAGTTTTTAATTTTGTTTCCTTTACTCATAAATTGCTTTGAAGTGTTTGCTGACATACGAATGGTGTGTTGGTTTTTGGTGTGTTCATCAAACCGTTTTTGGTGGTCAGTGTAGGTGCACACACAGGACACAAATACACATGCACGCTCGCATGCATGCACAAACTCAACACACACACACGCACGCACACACACACGCACATACGCACGAATACACACTAACTCAACACAGCAGGCCAGTTCCCAGAGCAGAAATGAGTCAGAGTGAAGTGCTTACCTGGATGTCAGGGTGTCTCTGTGGCTCCACCAGTCTCTCTCCAGGGTGTGGGAGATTGAGTACTTTCACCAATGACACTAACCAGGCCATCTGACTGGCACACAGAGAAACAGCCCAAAGCTGAAAGGATACATCCTGACTCCTCCTGACCGAGACCCCACTGCCAGGATCTTCTGCACAGGGTCAAACGCCAGCGCAGTGGGCTGGTAGGGAAATCCATGCCGAACTGTCTGCAAGCACAAACACACAGAGCTTTCCGTCACATATGACAGCTAAACCAGGTAAGAGCAGAGACAGCAGGTACCAACAACGAGCGTGAACAGTCAGGGTTAGGATCATGTCTCACATCTCAGCATGTCGTGCATTTTGCCACTCTGAAAAGCTGTGACGGGGCTTGCTACACGATTTCCATGCACTGAACATGTAACTCTTAAAAAAAAAAAACGCACAATGGCATTACATCATCAATCAAACCCAAACCATCATCAGCAACTGATTCCAGCAAAAAAAAAAAAAACTGCCTTTCCCATCATAAACTCCCCACACCTCAGTTCAACAGCCAAACAAACGTAAGAGTGTGTTAAAGTGCTCTCAGACTGCTTGAAATGTGACATAGTGCTCAACAGCCTCCCCTTATGTTGGTAAAATCTGTTCTGATGTTGGCCGACTCCACTGTTAACCTGCCAAAGTATCCCCATATCACTAGTGGAAGCTTATTCCAGGGACAAAATAGTTTTTCCAATGTTTCTCTCAGTGGTTAGCTAATATAGCATCCATTAGCTTTGATAAGGAAGGTTCAGTGAGTCCAACGAGCGATTTGTTTTATTTACTAAAGTTACAAACACCAGCACTATAAAAACTAAAAAAAAAAAAAAATGAAAACACCCACAGTTCCACAAATACAAATGAAACTACCACATAAGCCCTCCTGATACTGAAATGTCTATCAATTAGTAACATTCGGGCATTTATAGTGGCAAAACGTAATAAACATAACAGTTTAAACCATGTGCACATCCAATGTCTTACACCTCTCACCGCACACCAAGGGTGCTGGTGCAGTTTGGCCATTTTCCAGACCGGCGTTCACACCTTATTGTCCTCGAACAAAAACAATGGGTGAGCATGAATACTAAAAGAAAACGATTATCCTGTCCATCGCAGAAAACAGAAGTTACAGAGAAGTGAATTTTGTCAACTTTAAGTGGTTACTGTCGATTTTCACTATGCTAAACTTACTAGGCTAGCTGGCTGTTGGCCTTCTAGATAGCCGGAGCTCCCTCACGTAACGCTGGGTATGCTTTCTAAATCCGATTTAGTCATTTAATTAGATATTTGAGTTGTTGTATTCATCTTCAAGCTTAACTTCCAGACCAGGGGGTACTTCGGAAAGGTGGTTTAACAAACCGTGAACTTACACCAACGCTCTGGGCTGAACAAACCTGAGGTAACATACCCCGAGTTACCCCAAAACCATGAGCTCAAATGGCTCTGACTAAACTGAGCCTGATTAAAGCGCGTTCACGGTCACGGTGAAGGTAAAGTCATCATCAATGGAGCGCGCATAACAGCATGCACCATGGCAACGAGTCAAAAAGCTCATTTCGTATAAGTACTCCGCATTTTGAATCAAGAAATACGAATGTCTTCTTATGCGGACTACGACTTCATCTTTCCGTAAAAAGGAACAAGGCAGTCGCAGCGAAAGAGCGTGAGTTAGTGTGGGAAAAAATCGCTGGCCGAGTAAACAAGTTTAAAATAGGTTTTAACACGGAAGTTGTATAAAGCGTATCGATAGTTTGCTTATTGAATTCATATACCCATAAACCGATGGCATAACAAAGGTGATGGATAGATGACTTACTTCATTGTTGGTCAATTATGAAAAACAGTATTAAAACAGTTTTATTTGCAGGAAATAGAGAAGAGTTTTAATGAAATATAAATGACATTTCTTTATCTTATACATGGCTGCTGGGAGGTTGTGGGTTAATTGGAGAATGCATGTTTATTTAAAAATCTTTGCTCTGTCATTTGCATGGCAGGGTGTCGCTCACACATCTCTCATTGTGGCGATATTGAACTTGACGCAATAAATCTTGGGTGACCCGAGAAGGCAAGAGGATCGCTGGAGATGGTAGAAAGAAACTGGAATGTTATTTACAGAGCAATACTAATTTTTTTCAAATGAGCGTTTTTCCCAGACATGTTACTTTATTTTAAGAATTAACGGATTTTATGATTAACGTTCCAGTTAACTTTAACAGTCTCCCCTGTAATAACATATAGAATCGCCGTCGTGACTCGGTAAACTTAAAAAGCTCTTCTTCTGTGGTGTCGAACGGCCGAACTGTGATGCAGGGCAGTTCATAGACTTCACCGGAAGAGAACCATATTGTTATTAAGACTCTTTGAATATGTTCTTCACTACTGAAAGGAGATGGACTTCTGGTGCTTCAAAAGTCCACCCAACCACTTACTCCAACACAGCTGAAGGAGGGGGCTCTCCTCTCCTCTCCCCTCCCCTCCTCTCAGCACAGGCTTATGTAAATCAGTTGCGGGCTCAGGCACTCAGTCCACACTGCTTTTAAAAATACATGCCACACGGCCCATGTTCCCATTCAGGATCTGGCAAATGCATTTACTGTGGTCAATCTGTACAGCTCTCATTCATATTTCAGTGTCCTCCATTTTTATCATGCACCATCTTCCGTTCGCAGTAGTATAAAAGTAAAGTATCTTTATTTTTAACTGCAATCGATTATTATTTTTTTTTTTTTTACTTCTGGCTGATATGAGTAGTGCTGTACAGTGCGGCTCCATTAAAGCAACTGGGATTGTTGTGAATGGAGCATGGAATAAAGGGGGGAGGCATTGGAATGTTTGTGGAGTTACTGCATGGGATCCTGGAACAGGGTGGCATAACCACTGGAGCTGGCCAGTGCAATGCAGAGCTGTGTGAATGGCATGCTCTGCTCCTCCAGCCAGAGAGAGAGAGATCAGTGTGTGAAAAAGAGATCAGTGTGTGAGAGAGAGATCAGTATGTGAGACCATATTTCCCCAGGCTTTAATGCAGGACTCTGATAAAAATGAACAATGTTGTGTGCCGTGTCCCCTGTGTGTGAGATATCCACTCATCACAACAGCAATGTTGTGTGCAGTGTCCCCTGTGTGTGAGATATCCACTCATCACAACAGCAATGTTGTGTGCAGTGAGATATCCACTCATCACAACAGCCTGCAGTGTGTGAGATATCCACTCATCACAACAGCAATGTTGTGTGCAGTGTCCCCCTGTGTGTGAGATATCCACTCATCACAACAGCAATGTGCAGTGTGTGTGAGATATCCACCCTGCAGTGTGTGAGATATCCACTCATCACAACAGCAATGTTGTGTGCAGTGTCCCCTGTGTGTGAGATATCCACTCATCACAACAGTTTCTTAATGGGAGGGGCCTGTTAAGTACAGTTAACTATCTTATGATGTTGTTCTTTGAGATATGCAAAACTACTGATTAACCATCAAATTAACTGCACCCCTGATTTTTCCCAAAAAAATTGGGATCCTTGAAGAGGGGCTGAAGTGCTGGGACATTAGCCTGAGAAAAGCTAACTCACTGTAGTGCACCCTGCACTGAGAGACACCTGTCTGAGCAGGTTCCATTACACTGCTCAGTTTCCAGTGATGTGCTTATCTCGTACACCAACGCTAACACAGACCAACGCTGACAAGACACTGATGCTGACAAATCACATTATAGATTGGGGCTGTGAAATGGTAAACCATCAGAGCCCAATAAACCACACTGGACTCAGGGTGATGTATCTACCCTCTGAATGCAGGTGGCGTGTCTCCCCATGCAGGTGTGACTGCAGAGCTCATAGCCAGATCCTCTTGTCTGGAATCGGTTTGCTCCTCATCTCACCCTCTCCTGCTCTGCTGCTGAAACGGAGCCCAGGGCTCTCAGACCAGGCAGTATCCAGATATAACGCCCTCCGGCCCTGGCTGGATTTACAGCCGGGCGCCTGAATTTCAGGGCTCATGAATTCTGCAATGTCATCCTTTAGATGTTTGGTACCATAAATCTCCCCTGCCTGCGGTTCCGTGTGTTTCTGCTCCAGGTGGATCACAGTGCCGCAGCAGGTGTGAAGCCTAGCTGCTACAGACAGTAGCCCTGCTAATGCTAACTATTGCCAGCTCTGATATGGCAGTGGCCCAGTGTGTGTCTGTGTAATCAAAATCTGCACACAGAGCGCACACTGTGGCCCAAGGGGAGAGAAGTGACACAGATTTGAAATGTCCATTTTATAGCTTTCTCCAACCCGATCTGTTTTTGACATTTTGAGTGGCAGTTAGCAAACAGTGTGTCTTCATGCAAGAATGAATGAAACTGTATACCATATTTATAGTCTTTCTCTGGAGCTTATGCATTAAACAATAACAGATGTACAGTTTTTTGGGTTATGAATGATTAAATGTAAAGTTCAGTGTAAAGTGAGCTCTGCGCTCACTCTTGACTGTGTAAAATGAGCTCTGTGCTAACACTCCGCAGAGTAAAGTGAGCTCTGCCCTCACACTCTACAGTGTAAAGTGAGGTCTTTGCTTACACTCTGCAGTGTAAAATGCAAACCCTGTGTAGGTGAGCTGAAGCAGTGTACAGAGCTGCAAGTAGGGGCAGGGCTCAGGGTGGGGCTCTCTGCCTAGACACACACACTACCATACTCACACACACACTCAAACACACACTCCCATGCTCGCTCACACACACACGCACACACACACACACACATTCCCATACTCACACACAAATTTATGTGCACACACTCACGTATTCCCACACGCAAGCACTCACAGGACCACCTGCCTGCAAGGGGAAGACAGATGAATAATGCATGAAGCAGTCTGTGTGTGTGTGTGTGTGTAAGTGAGAGAGTCAGTGAGTGTGTGTGTGTGTGTGTGTGTGTGTGTGTGTGTGTGTGTGTGTGTGTGTGTGTGTGTGTGTGTGTGTGTGTGTGTGTGTGTGTGTGTGTGTGTGTGTGCATGTAGGCAGAGAGCAGTCCAGGGCCATGTCAGACAGCATACTCAAACAACATCCCAAATGAACTGAGCATGTCCAAAAAGCAAGCGGAGAAGACCTGGAGTCTCTCTTACATTTCTCTGAAACAGGGAGAGAGACAGAAGATGCTAGCAGCCTGAGGCCACTGCAGCAGAATCTGAGGAAGTGAGAAAAAAGGAGCAAAAGGGTCATTTTTCATCCACGAGTCCCACAGACAGGGGGCCTTATCTCTCAGTCCTGAAACATGTTTAGGGTTTCTATAATTACTCCACCACCTTAATCAATGTTTCTTACATGTTTCTTACACATGTACTCTTTCATTTCTGATCACCTCCACTGTCAACTTCGCTCACTGGGACAGAAAGTCGTTTGATCTTTATAGTAGAGGACTAATTAAATGGTTAAATTACAAGCTGCTCAATAGTGTAACAGACATTGGCATTACAATTGTAAGCTCAGCTGGCGTTGTTGAGGCAGTGTTTTTTTCACAGGGTGAATGGGATTATTTAGGGTGTATGGGGGTAAGCGATGGCTATAGATGGATATATAAACAGAGCTGGTGTGAATGCCTTATTGGAGAGCTACACTCTGATGTCTCCAATACTGCACACAGCTGCACACTAATGTCTCCAATACTGTACACAGCATTGCAGTTTTTCCATTTTGTTACACTACACTATAAAGATACACACATTTTTACTGCCCCAAGCATGCCGGGATGTCACATTTATGCACTTATGATATGTGCAGAGCTGGGTGCAAGGAACTTGGTTTGCCGGCCTCAGTTGCAGGCTTGACTGACGGGAAAGCTTATTAAAGGGACATAAAATCTTTGTGTCTGTCTCATGGAACATATACCAAAATGGGAACAATTACCGTTATGATTGCATTATTAAATACTGTGTGGAAATATATATGTTTGTTTATTGTTTTGATGAATTTGGGTCCTCCATCAAAATCTCAGATGAGCAAATGGGCAGTGACACCTTATCACAGAAAATTCAGATTGCTTAATGACGTCAGGTTTTTGTCAGAGTACTTTTTCTGGTAAGTTATAGGCTACCCTGCACTAATCAAGAATGTCACATCGAATGTTAAACGAAGAATGCTGGATCCAAAAAAGATACATCACAGATGACAGCATACAGGCGGACAGCGTTAGCATTAAAGCCAAACAAACAAACAGCATGGACACATTTCAGCGCTGAGGAAGGCTGTGTGCCGAATCACATTCGTGCTGTTTGTTTGTTTGTCTATTACGTTTTCATGCAACTGCTGTCAAATCTTCTCGTTTGAGCATGCCTAAAACCGTTTTTACCCTTCATATCCTGGGCTATGAAATAAGAGACAGTCAACGATAACCTTACAACAAACAATCACTTACTTATTGATTAATTATCAAGGGCCATGTGTCACTCACAGGACAGAGCTCTGTGCCATGGCGCAGGGCCATGTGTCACTCACAGGACAGAGCTCTGTGCCATGGCGCAGGGCCATGTCTCACTCACAGGACAGAGCTCTGTGCCATGGCGCAGGGCCATGTCTCACTCACAGGACAGAGCTCTGTGCCATGGCGCAGGGCCATGTCTCACTCACAGGACAGAGCTCTGTGCCATGGCGCAGGACCATGTCTCACTCACAGGACAGAGCTCTGTGCCATGGCGCAGGGCCATGTGTCACTCACAGGACAGAGCTCTGTGCCATGGCGCAGGGCCATGTCTCACTCACAGGACAGAGCTCTGTGCCATGGCGCAGGACCATGTCTCACTCACAGGACAGAGCTCTGTGCCATGGCGCAGGGCCATGTCTCACTCACAGGACAGAGCTCTGTGCCATGGCACAGTGTGCGCACACACAGTGATGCTGCAGAACACCCATCTGCACAGCACAGCATCCTGCCTCTGGGTCTGTGCTGCTCATGTTGCTGTAGTACTGTGCAGTATATTTACAGCATTTTTATCTTATTTGTTTTACCAGCTCTGTCAAAATGGATCAAATTTCTTTTGAAGCTGTCTGTCTAGCTGTTGTTTATTTCTGCTCCGGCTTTCATTAGTTTCTGTAAAGTTTTAGTTTCATGTTTCTCTGCATAAAAGCAGGTCACAGCCAAGCTTTCCCAGTGATAAAAAAGGTGCAGAAAAAGGGGGAAGCCCAGGTGGTGCTCGATAGGGCACAGAAGCTGTGATCAAGCGTGAGCCTTTCCTTAAAAATCCCAGGAAGTGACACAATTACAGCCACAAAAACAGCCAGACATGAGAAAAAAACAGTGCTTACAACCAGATACAAGAACAACTCAAGTTACAGAGAGTTATTGGAAGCACAGCACACATGGCAGAGTATTCAGAGTCGAAGCCTAGGACACAGTGTGCTATTGCTGCATACAGAGCCATTCCAAAACACCAAGGGCACTGCGGTGACAAATTAATACTCTGCCCTCTATACACCAAATACAGTACTAGAGGAGATAGCCAGGAACTATTTTACACCCTACAGGCCACACACAGTACAACAGGAGAGCCAGTAAATACTTTACACCCTACATGTCACACACAGTACTACAGGAGAGCCAGTAACTATTTTACACCCTACAGGCCACACACAGTACTACAGGAGAGCCAGTGACTATTCTACACCCTACAGACCACACACAGTACTACAGGAGAGAGCCAGTGACTATGTTGTATCAGATCATAAATACTCGCAGACACTGCGGTCCTTCTGAACTGGAGTTAAACCTGCAGACACTGCCCCCTACAGGACTGGAGTTAAACCTGCAGAAACTGCGGTCCTTCTGAACTGGAGTTAAACCTGCAGAAACTGCGGCCCCTACAGGACTGGAGTTAAACCTGCAGACACTGCAGCCCCTACAGGACTGGAGTTAAACCTGCAGACAGTGCGC
>CM040745.1:325000-402500 GCA_022829145.1 Albula goreensis | reverse complement strand
TGGAACAGCCCTGCTCACAGTGACAGTGCTTGACTGAACATAGTGTAGAACAGGCCTGCTCACAGTGACAGTGCTAGACTGAGCATAGTGTAGAATAGCCCTGCTCACAGTGACAGTGCTAGACTGAGAATTAGTGTAGAACAGCCCTGCTCACAGTGACAGTGCTAGACTGAGAATTAGTGTGGAACAGCCCTGCTCACAGTGACAGTGCTAGACCGAGCCTAGTGTAGAATAGCCCTGCTCACAGTGACAGTGCTAGACTGAGCTCAGTGTTGAATAGCCCAGCTCACAGTGACAGTGCTAGACTGAGAATAGTGTAGAGCAGCCCTGCTCACAGTGACAGTGCTAGACTGAGAATTAGTGTGGAACAGCCCTGCTCACAGTGACAGTGCTAGACTGAGTATAGTGTAGAATAGCCCTGCTCACAGTGACAGTGGTAGACTGAGCTCAGTGTTGAATAGCCCTGCTCACAGTGACAGTGGTAGACTGAGTGCAGTGTAGAATAGCCCTGCTCACAGTGACAGTGCTAGACTGAGAATTAGTGTAGAGCAGCCCTGCTCACAGTGACAGTGCTAGACTGAGAATTAGTGTAGAACAGCCCTGCTCACAGTGACAGTGCTAGACTGAGAATTAGTGTAGAACAGCCCTGCTCACAGTGACAGTGCTAGACTGAGCAAAGTGTAGAATAGCCCTGCTCACAGTGACAGTGCTAGACTGAGAATTAGTGTGGAACAGCCCTGCTCACAGTGACAGTGCTAGACTGAGAATAGTGTAGAGCAGCCCTGCTCACAGTGACAGTGCTAGACTGAGAATTAGTGTGGAACAGCCCTGCTCACAGTGACAGTGCTAGACTGAGAATTAGTGTGGAACAGCCCTGCTCACAGTGACAGTGCTAGACTGAGAATAGTGTAGAGCAGCCCTGCTCACAGTGACAGTGCTAGACTGAGAATTAGTGTGGAACAGCCCTGCTCACAGTGACAGTGCTAGACTGAGAATTAGCGTAGAACAGCCCTGCTCACAGTGACAGTGCTAGACTGAGCTGTGCTGTCCTCACTGTGCCTTTGTACTGCCATACCTCTGTGAGTGACATCTGCTGTCTTACACGTGCTTCACTGTAACTCACAGCTTACACGACAAACATCTCTGCCTCTATGACAAAGGCAAGAATGTATTTTGGTAGCTCATCCACAAAAATGTGGTATTTTGTATGTGTGTCTGTGTGTGCGTGTGTTTTTGTGTGAATGTGTGTCTGCGTGTTTGTGTGTTTATGGATATGTTTATAACTCCATGATTGCAATTAAAACATATCACACAGTGGCAGCATGTCTGACATGATAGTAGACGCAGCTCCAAACGCAGATACTGGCTCTGGTTTCCACCCTCCTTTCCTGCACACAGATCACGGATCCATTTCTCCGAGGTCCCACGCCCCGGCCTCTCTGCCGCACCAGTTACTTGGAAGTAAACTGCAGCCTTTCTCGCGTTTTCTCTCGCTATGCTCATCCGCTGCCCTCTTCCCAACAACACTACCGGCCCGATTCATTCTGTGATGAATTATTCACTCAGAATTCAAAAATTCGCTCCTCCAAGCTTCGGAATAATCGCTGTAGTCAGCGCCCCTTTACATCAGTGCGCAGCAACCGGCTCTGCCGCAGCTAAAAATAGCCCCAACGAAAATCACATCAGCCGGAGAAGTACCGCAGGGCCAGTTACTTTTTTATGTAAGGGAAGAACAGCAGTTATGTCACCAATTCCAGACGAGATTTCCTTTCTGCTTATGGATATCCCGGGTCCATCATCGAGGGAACTGAATCCTCTCTGATTTCCAGCCAGACCTGAGGAGCCCTCGAAGAATTCAGTTGGTTGTTATTGTGCGCCAGCATGGCTCGAGTCCAGTAATAGGACATGAAATGAGTGCCGGGATGAGGTCAGCGCTGCGCGGCGCGGCAAGGCGCGGATCCGCTAGCCTGTGTGGAATTAATAACCACTGTCAGCCGCGCGCACGGGTTCCGAGGCGACATGCGCCCGTAAGTAAAAGCCTAAATACAGCATGTTACAGAGGGGATGTTAACAATGCTGAAATATGTCACCGAAAATAACAATACAATATGTTGCAAAACGCATCATTCTTATCACCTCCTTTATCTCCCAGCTCGATCGCTACACATGCACTTGCTTACTCCTTGATGCATACACGCACAGATACACACACACACAAACGACAAGCGCTTGTAACCATTATAGGTGCAATCGCCAGAGACGGTCTTATGAGCATTTTGTGTAAGTGGATGGAAAGAGACTTGGCCCACACAGAGGACGCAACTACTTTACAATGATCCTAACTGCAAAAACAAGATACGAGTGCAGCTACAAAAAATTACAGCCCCAAGCAGACACAGAGTGCACGGTATAGTTTGGATGCGTACATTCGGGCGTGATGTAAATTCTTGGGTGCCCATCTTTGTGGCTGGTGGGGTCCTTAAGGTGACAATCTCCTAAACTTTCTGTGTGCCGCACTTAATCGGCTAGACAACGCAATACCCCGCGGGACGTGGCATTAGACTTGTACCCGTCACGGTAACGTTAGGCACCACCGCATCCCACCCTGTCACAGAAACAACTACACCACGAAAAGGCACATCCCTGCCAGTGGCACTCTCACCGGCACTTAATCAAGCAAAATTACATAATTTCTGAAAGTCACGGTACAAATGATAAACTCACCTTACAAATCTGAAAGTTTTCAGACACAAGCGTCTCCTGCACTTCAATTTCTCTGGGAGTAGACGCCGCAGTTGGGGTACCGGCCGTGCTACTGCAAGGCGGAGCACCGCCGACGTTGACCGGAGAAGAGGTTGTCAGTCCGTCCAAAACCTTCCGAAACTTCTTCATTTTCGTGGAATTATACACAAATGTCACTTTAAAATTTCTATCTAAAATTCTCTCGATCAAATTAAGTCACATTAATTAGAAGATCATAAAATGTAAAAAGAAAAAACTCCGGAAATTCAGTATTTTCTGTGCAGACCCTCTACGCTCCCCTGCGCTCCCAAACACAATTGAAAAAGTCGTAGAGTGACTTCATCTCCGCTGGATTTTTCTGTCAGAGCGCGTCCATATTACTGTTTTTAAGAAGAACAAATTAAAAGAGAACAAAAATGTGGAATAATAGATTATGAATGTGCTTCAAGTTCGAGCTATGTAACGAAACTTCATGATTTCTTTGCTGCATGATCAAGTATCTACTTAAAATCCACAAAACAGGAAAACACGAGAAATGCCAACGTTTTGATGAAGGCAAACACAAACAGACAGAAATGAATTGGGAATGATGGGGAAGATCACCAATCGTTAATTTTCGTAACGGTCCCTAATGCAAAACGCCAATACTTAAGAGAGGGGAATCGTGTTCTCATACATATACACATACGTGCGCCGCACACACATACACATAACCACATACACACTCACACAAACGCATACACATACTCACTCCCTCTCACACACACAAAAAAAAAAAAAAACAAGAAAACACTGCAGCTCCAAGACGGTTGCTTTCAATCGCTTAAAAAAAAAGAAAATTACGTATTCGAATTGCTGCACTGAATTGTGTCTTCACGTCGAGTAGTAGATCCAGCGCGCAGAGTGTAAGAACAATTCGTCTCTTCTGGATTTCCTGCAGCGGAGTGCGAGTCGCTGTCCGCGGTGCTGAAAACTAACCCCAACGCCCCGCCTCTGGCGGCAGCTGCCATCGCCCCGCCTTTTCCGCGCTGCGATTGGGTGCGTAACGAGCGAAACGACTGTCATTTATCTGGCAATAAAAATAAATAAATACACGTTGCATTGCTTACAGAGCAGCACGCATCGACACGGTTACATCGAAAAAGAATTGTTATTCATTTTTTTCACGCTACATATCACAGTGCTATAGGTTGACAGACATTTTCATCCGCCTATTGTTCTCGACATGTGAGCAGTACGTCTGTATCAGGAGGATCTCTGGGACAATCGCTTCTCTGATTGGCTGGCTTTGCGCTTTCCCAGTTGTTTGTATATGACAGCTGTGCAATTAATCACCCTCAAAAGCACTGAGGAGGAAGCGCGAGCGGGGCATCTCTTTGTAGTTACACGTGAGCAGGGCCTATTGCGTTGTGTTAGTCTGTTGTCAACTGTGCGTGCGTGTGTGTGTGTGTGTGTGTGTGTGTGTGTGTGTGTGTGTGTGTGTGTGTAAGTGACTGAGAGAGAGAGAAAGAGAGAGAGAGAGAGCACGCGAGGAACGCGTATTTAAGGGGAATAAGATATTCTGAGAGTGATTCAAATAAATCACATGGTTTACCGTTTAATTAAAAGTCAACACGTTTGCACCTTCTGTGCATGTAGGAAACGCTATGTTAAAATAAACAACTAATCAAATTAATAATATTAAGTAATGAGAACTGCATTGTATAACAAATTACATCATCAACCTCACCTCCATTCAGAGAAATTTGGTATCTGGAGTCACACATACGCTTACTTTACCCAGTAAGATCCGTGGCTGAATTCAAGCCTGCTGATGCATTCACACACTCAGAAAACAAGGCTCAGGCACTTCTCTTCATACACACTTTCACGAACATAAATCACACATTCACACACACATACACACACACACACACAAACAAACACAGGTTACAGTGTAGTGTAATGGTTAGAGAGCTGGGCTTGTAGCTCAGGGGTTACAGTGTAGTGTAATGGTTAGGGAGCTGGTCTTGTAGCTCAGAGGTTACAGTGTAGTGTAATGGTTAGGGAGCTGGGCTTGTAGCTCAGAGGTTACAGTGTAGTATAATGGTTAGGGAGCTGGGCTTGTAGCTCAGAGGTTACAGTGTAGTGTAATGGTTAGGGAGCTGGGCTTGTAGCTCAGAGGTTACAGTGTAGTGTAATGGTTAGGGAGCTGGGCTTGTAGCTCAGAGGTTACAGTGTAGTATAATGGTTAGGGAGCTGGGCTCGTAGCTCAGAGGTTACAGTGTAGTGTAATGGTTAAGGAGCTGGGCTTGTAGCTCAGAGGTTACAGTGTAGTATAATGGTTAGGGAGCTGGGCTTGTAGCTCAGAGGTTACAGTGTAGTATAGTGTTAGGGAGCTGGGCTTGTAGCTCAGAGGTTACAGTGTAGTATAATGGTTAGGGAGCTGGGCTTGTAGCTCAGAGGTTACAGTGTAGTATAGTGTTAGGGAGCTGGGCTTGTAGCTCAGAGGTTACAGTGTAGTATAATGGTTAGGGAGCTGGGCTTGTAGCTCAGAGGTTACAGTGTAGTATAATGGTTAGGGAGCTGGGCTTGTAGCTCAGAGGTTACAGTGTAGTATAATGGTTAGGGAGCTGGGCTTGTAGCTCAGAGGGTACAGTGTAGTATAATGGTTAGGGAGCTGGGCTTGTAGCTCAGAGGTTACAGTGTAGTATAATGGTTAGGGAGCTGGGCTTGTAGCTCAGAGGTTACAGTGTAGTATAATGGTTAGGGAGCTGGGCTTGTAGCTCAGAGGTTACAGTGTAGTATAATGGTTAGGGAGCTGGGCTTGTAGCTCAGAGGCTACAGTGTAGTATAATGGTTAGGGAGCTGGGCTTGTAGCTCAGAGGTTACAGTGTAGTATAATGGTTAGGGAGCTGGGCTTGTAGCTCAGAGGTTACAGTGTAGTATAATGGTTAGGGAGCTGGGCTTGTAGCTCAGAGGTTACAGTGTAGTGTAATGGTTAGGGAGCTGGGCTTGTAGCTCAGAGGTTACAATGTAGTGTAATGGTTAGGGAGCTGGGCTTGTAGCTCAGAGGTTACAGTGTAGTTTAATGGTTAGGGAGCTGGGCTTGTAGCTCAGAGGTTACAGTGTAGTATAAAATTCCAGCAGGTTAAATTCCCAGGTTTTTAAAAGTCCCATCATACCCTTAAGTAAAGTACTTACCCTACATTTATTCAGCAAATATGCACCTGTATGAGACAGTTTTAAGTATAAAAATAGTACTTGTGGAAAATGGCACTCATAAATGCCTAAACTGTAATGCAAGCTGACATACATCTACACACAAGTGTATCATTATTTAACAGCCACCAGACGGAGAGTGGGCAGTGAAAAGGCTTCAGTTCTGTCCTGTTCACACTGAGTCCTGAGGATGCAGGATAATACCTCCACCAAGATGGAGGCACAGAGCCGAGGCTGGGTGCTGGGAAACATGGGTAATCTCACAGCTCCATCCTGCCAATAAGGATTAAGACAGAGGCATGTAAGGGGCCCCTGAGCCAGCCAGGGGCAGTGCGTTATGGGTACACACACAACCCGAGATGCTCTGATGAAGAGCTGCCAACTCACTGAGTTCTCCCCTCTGTCTGCACCAATCAGAGCCCTATGTGGCATTCTCCCCTCTGTCTGCACCAATCAGAGCTCTGAGTGACATTCTACCCACTGTCTGCACCAATCACAGCACTGTACACAGAGACAAAAATTGTATGTTTCAAATCTGGACAGCACAACTTCACTTGTTAAGAATGAAAGAAATTCTTGTCAGGGGGAGACAAAACAAAAGGATTTTGAAGAGCAAAAAGGATGTGTTTTCAGCTGTCAGGTCATATAAACATGTGGTGAAGTAGCTGGCATGTTTCTACAGGGATCAGCTTTATATTCATGCCCTACAGGCAACCTGTTTTTACAGCCTGCTCTGTACCACCCCCACATCGCAACTGCACATTAGTCTCACACTTAATGTTAGCTGTCATGTCTCTAAGTTTATACAACATGATTTGATTTCATTTATGCATACATTTATAGCTCAGTGTTTCCAAATCTGGTGTGTACTGGTTTTTGTTATAAAAACAATTTGTTACAAAAATTTAAATTGCTGAATATGGCCAACATATACATTTTTAAAAATATATTTTTTTTATATGTTGCAGGTTTGACTAGTGCATGTTGCCATTTGCTGTATAACTGAACCCTTCATTCTCCATAAGTGACCAGGTGTCCACACTTTCAGCAGGTACGACCCGATTAATCACTTGCCAGTCTGTAGTGAAGGAAATGTGTCCTTTCTCATAGCACCTTATGGAAAGTCAAAGCCTTGTTTGATCTGCCTGATTTAGAGTTCTGAGATGACTACGGGACATTTCTTCTGTCATGGCTTTCATTGTCATTTATGATATAATGTGGCCTTTGGTTGGTAAACCAATGTTCAAGAGATTTTAAAAGTACCTAATCAAGGTTGTGTTATTTTAGGTGATATCCTGCTTAAATAATGGTTCAATAAAACATAAAAATATGGTCAACTCTATATTGGATGATTCATTTAAATTCTGTGTTGAATACTGTATTTTAATGTTGCATGTGAAGACTGTGTTTGATAATTATGTTGAACACTGTGTTATATTTTATGTTAGAATATTGTTTAGAATGCTGTAGCAGCTCGTGAACACAGAGGTAGTCTCCCTGAGTCTTTGGGGGAGGTGAGAGTTTGGTTTTGCAGGCGCTACAACCCCATTTCATCCCTGAACTCACAGGACCTCCGTGTTTGGCACAGTAATGTCAAATATCTGACTGTTAAACACTCCCTCTGGAATAGCACCATGCATTATGCAGGTCACAGACCGTGTCCTGCCCCACAAATGGCACAATAGTTATGCAAAATGAAATTGTCACTTCTTGTATTATCATTCTCATACTATAATCGTGATATTTTCTTTAGTATTCACATCCTTCTAAACATTTGTATGACATACATTTGTAATTAAGAATTTTACATTTCAAAAAGGTAAAAGAAATTCTGGACAAAGAATTGTTCTCCAGCAAGAGTAGTCAACCAACTATTTTATGTTCTGCATTATATTGGCCAAAACAAATAATCCCCAACAGTGTAGAGTAAAGAATGGAGCATTCTTAAATAACTGCGCATTGTGAATGGACAGGAACCCTGAATGATTCAACCACAACCACCATTAAAAGTATATTTTTAAGGTACCTGGGCCTGTTTTTAATATGCTGAATTTTTGTTTTTGTGTCTTTATTGTTCAATGAACTTTTTGAATCAAACAGCAGTATACTGACAAAGGGTGATTCACCTATTTGCTTTTTCCCATCAACACAGTCAGTGATTAATTGTAAATTAATATCTTTAATAAATGTTCAAACATTAAAAATATCAATTCAACAATATTTTGCATCAGTGAGGTTTTTAGTGTAATCCTTGTACTCAGTATTCAGAGTGCTAGATGTAAATCAACAACAAACAATTCCTAAAGCAACAACAGGATTCAGAGGGTCATTCTCGCTTGCTCGTAATTTTAACTTAAATTCCACATTTTAACTGTCATCCATTTATGTGATTCATTGTAATTTTAATTCAGTTATTTATTCCCTAAAATGCTTTAATAGTTTAACATTCGGCGTTTAGGCTGTCATCATAATTCATGTTGAAATGCCATTTTTACGTGTTGATGGCAGAAATCACACCCCAACATGAGGACACAGTGATGGAACGATTACGGCAACATTATTGGATGCAATCTGACCCTGAGTCCTACAGGACCTCAGGACTACAGTTAACTCTATATCTGTCACAGGTAATATATGATGTAAGCAGAGTGTGTTTGAGAGTAGACTGAGGGAGTCCTTGTGCAGTCATCAGGGCTTTGCCATCAGCACACAGCGAGCAGCACAGGAGAGCAGCTCTCTCTCAGCACACAGCGAGCAGCGCAGGAGAGCAGCTCCCTCTCAGCACACAGCGAGCAGCGCAGGAGAGCAGCTCCCTCTCAGCACACAGCGAGCAGCGCAGGAGAGCAGCTCTCTCTCAGCACACAGCGAGCAGCACAGGAGAGCAGCTCTCTCAGCACAGAGCGAGCAGCACAAGAGAGCAGCTCCCTCTCAGCACACAGCGAGCAGCACAGGAGAGCAGCTCTCTCTCAGCACACAGCGAGCAGCACAGGAGAGCAGCTCCCTCTCAGCACACAGCGAGCAGCACAGGAGAGCAGCTCTCTCTCAGCACACAGCGAGCAGCACAGGAGAGCAGCTCCCTCAGGTCCTAACCCTCAGCTGTAGTGACAGCACTTCCTGCTCTCGTTTGTTTCACTTCATTTCCATAACTAACCCTAACCCTCTCGAATATTTGCTTTGGTGAATAACTGCATCTGCAATCTGATATTGCACTGCTTTCACCAGGCTTACAGCAGAGAGGTATAAACCTGCACCATCACTCTGAACTGCACTGCTTTCACCAGGCTTACAGCAGAGAGGTATAAACCTGGCACTATCATTCTGAACTGCACTGCTTTCACCAGGCTTACAGCAGAGAGGTATAAACCTGCACCATCACTCTGAACTGCACTGCTTTCACCAGGCTTACAGCAGAGAGGTATAAACCTGGCACTATCACTCTGAACTGCACTGCTTTCACCAGGCTTACAGCAGAGAGGTATAAACCTGGCACCATCACTCTGAACTGCACTGCTTTCACCAGGCTTACAGCAGAGAGGTATAAACCTGGCACTATCGCTCTGAACTGCACTGCTTTCACCAGGCTTACAGCAGAGAGGTATAAACCTGGCACCATCACTCTGAACTGCACTGCTTTCACCAGGCTTACAGCAGAGAGGTATAAACCTGGCACTATCGCTCTGAACTGCACTGCTTTCACCAGGCTTACAGCAGAGAGGTATAAACCTGCCATTATCACTCTGAACTGCACTGCTTTCACCAGGCTTACAGCAGAGAGGTATAAACCTGGCACTATCGCTCTGAACTGCACTGCTTTCACCAGGCTTACAGCAGAGAGGTATAAACCTGGCACTATCGCTCTGAACTGCACTGCTTTCACCAGGCTTACAGCAGAGAGGTATAAACCTGGCACTATCACTCTGCAGCACATAGAGAGGGTTTCAGTAAATGGTTTTCAGAATAAATAGATTCAGATGATTCTATGCTTTCTATCCACTGAAGTTCATCTGAATGCATCCACTGCATCTCCTGCTGTGAAGTCAGAAAGTTCCACAAAGCAGCCCCACCTCCACTCTTTGTCAGCGCTACAAAATTAAAAGCTATTAGGAAAGATCAGGATACTTAATCTATTTGGGCTTAGCAAAGGAAGTGCTGGATACTCTGTAGACTGTAGGTAAATGGGCTTGATGCAGTGCTGGATACCCTGTAGACTGTAGGTAAATGGGCTTGATGCAGTGCTGGATACTCTGTAGACTGTAGGTAAATGGGCTTGATGCAGTGCTGGATACCCTGTAGACTGTAGGTAAATGGGCTTGATGCAGTGCTGGATACTCTGTAGACTGTAGGTAAATGGGCTTGATGCAGTGCTGGATACTCTGTAGACTGTAGGTAAATGGGCTTGATGCATTGCTGGATACTCTGTAGACTGTAGGTAAATGGGCTTGATGCAGTGCTGGATACTCTGTAGACTGTAGGTAAATGGGCTTGATGCAGTGCTGGATATTCTGTAGACTGTAGGTAAATGGGCTTGATGCAGTGCTGGATACTCTGTAGACTGTAGGTAAATTGGCTTGATGCAGTGCTGGATACTCTGTAGACTGTAGGTAAATGGGCTTGATGCAGTGCTGGATGCTCTGTAGAAGGTAAATGGGCTTGATGCAGTGCTGGATGCTCTGTAGACTGTAGGTAAATGGATGCAGTGCTGATGACAGAAATGGGCTGGATGATACTCTGTAGACTGTAGGTAAATGGGCTTGATGCAGTGCTGGATACTCTGTAGACTGTAGGGAAATGGGCATGATGCAGTGCTGGATACTCTGTAGACTGTAGGTAAATGGGCTTGATGCAGTGCTGGATACTCTGTAGACTGTAGGTAAATGGGCTTGATGCAGTGCTGGATACCCTGATGCAGACTGTAGGTAAATGGGCTTGATGCAGTGCTGGATACTCTGTAGACTGTAGGTAAATGGGCTTGATGCAGTGCTGGATACTCTGTAGACTGTAGGTAAATGGGCTTGATGCAGTGCTGGATACTCAGTAGACTGTAGGTAAATGGGCTTGATGCAGTGCTGGATACTCTGTAGACTGTAGGTAAATGGGCTTGATGCAGTGCTGGATATTCTGTAGACTGTAGGTAAATGGGCTTGATGCAGTGCTGGATACTCAGTAGACTGTATGAGTCTTCCTGAGCTGAATGGTCAGGTGTTCTAATGTTCTTATAGACTAGAGTGTCTTGAATTTCTAAAGGGCAACTGGGAGAACTTCCCACAAGCAGTGGTGGATTTGTTCATGCACTCTAACGGTGAACTCGTGATCCGACCCTAAAACAGTGGACACACCAGGTCCCCCTGTTTCCATGGTGATTCATGGTATCAAGTAAAACACTGCATGCGCATGGCTTCTACACAGATAGACTGTGATGATAATCACATTAATACTGGCTGTAATGAGATCAGGGGCCAGGATGATGGCTGGAGCGCCCTTGTCCCACAGATCAGAGATCACCGTCATTCTGACGTTTATTTATTCTTCATTTTTATTCATTATTATGTTGGGGCGAAGCAGACCCAGGATATTTTTCAGACGCTTTAAGTGGTAGAAATAAGGCTGCAATGAGATCTGGGACTGAGTGCAATGCAGGATATGCAGCTGAGAGTTGAGCAGGCATGACTGCAGAGCATGCAGCTGAGAGTGGAGCAGGCAAGACTGCAGAGCATGCAGCTGAGAGTGGAGCAGGCATGACTGCAGAGCATGCAGCTGAGAGTGGAGCAGGCAAGACTGCAGAGCATGCAGCTGAGAGTGGAGCAGGCATGACTGCAGAGCATGCAGCTGAGAGTGGAGCAGGCATGACTGCAGAGCATGCAGCTGAGAGTGGAGCAGGCAAGACTGCAGAGCATGCAGCGGAGAGTGGAGCAGGCAAGACTGCAGAGCATGCAGCTGAGAGTGGAGCAGGCATGATTGGGGCCTCCACGGAAGCTCCTGCATTAGTGTGTAAATGAGCTTGTTTTATGGGTTGATCTCCAAAGGTTTGTGTCGCCGCTGTTAATCAGTGCTCTTGCACTGGTGGTGAGTGAATCAGCCACTCATCTCCAGTAAAACACGCCCTCCATTGCCTCAGCGACCAGCCAGGCCTGAAGGTCATATGAAGGACATCATGTGAAAGATTATTCCGCTCAACACCAACCAAACAGAATCTCAAGTCATGCCCACAAAGTGAGATGAAAATACCACTGATAAATACTGTAAAAACACTGATATCTTCAAAGATGTAATTCTCTGGAAAAAAATTAGGACAATATGAGAGAATACAGTAACTATTGTGTCACCTAAAAATGAGGATGAAATTGAGGTTATTTATTATTTAAGGTTTCTGAATAGACTGATAAGACCAGAGCTGTAGGAATAGCCTACTCTGTAGCCCATGTGGAATTTATTTAGCCTTAAATGACTGTTGTATTTGTGTCAAACGACTGTTTTATTTACAGAACATGTTTTTTGCACTGTTGAGTATTTCTGAAAACAATGTAGTAATCAGTGTCACCTCAATAAAATACATTTTTTGGATGCTCCTTTTCCAAAGCTTAAGCTAAATATAGGAACAGCACAGATTCAGTTCAATGGGTTCTGTTTTAATGTCCAAACTCAGGTGCAAAAATGGAGATGGAGAATATTAGCTGGAGTAATTGCTGCCATGTTTATTTCAAAGCTGTGCAGAATCAATTCCACACAAGTGTAAGTGGCTGTGCCGGTTCCATTCCACACTACCCTGATACACACACTCCACAGATCTAGGGTTCAGAATTAATGATGCACCAATTATTCACTGTAGTAGTACTGATCATTGAGTCAAAATGAAGCTGAAAACACGATAACATTTTTGAAACCAAAAACACCTCATAGCCTGTGAGAGGAGCAGAGTCCAGTGTGTGTGATGCTGGCAGCAGCTCTAAGCTGGCGAGAGGAGACAGACTGGCAGTAAACAGGGAGCCAGCTCCATCCTACCTCTGTGCATCATGATTGCAGCCTGTGCTGACTGAGCCACTCTATAGGGCATGTTCTGACTGAGCCACTCTATAGGGCATGTTCTGACTGAGCCACTCTATAGGGCATCTGCCGACTGAGCCACTCTATAGGGCATGTTCTGACTGAGCCACTCTATAGGGCATGTGCTGACTGAGCCACTCTATAGGGCATGTAATGACTGAGCCACTCTATAGGGCATGTGCTGACTGAGCCACTCTATAGGGCCTGTACTGACTGAGCCACTCTATAGGGCCCAACCTTAACTGACTGATCCATTTAAGAGTAAGAGCATGGAAATATATAACCTGCTAGAAGTAAAGGAGGAGAGAAGAGGAGAGGAGAGGAGAGGAGCACTGCTGATATGGACATACTGACCCAGGATCTAACTCCCTGTGGTGGCCATATGTCTGCTCTCAGCACACAGAGCCATCTTACATAACACACCTCACTAAAGCATACAACAGAGTGACGCTAACGTACCTCACTAAAGCACACAACAGAGTGACGCTAACGCACCTCACTAAAGCACACAACAGAGTGACGCTAACGCACCTCACTAAAGCACACAACAGAGTGACGCTAACGCACCTCACTAAAGCACACAACAGAGTGACGCTAACGCACCTCACTAAAGCACACAACAGAGTGACGCTAACGCACCTCACTAAAGCACACAACAGAGTGACGCTAACGCACCTCACTAAAGCACACAACAGAGTGACGCTAACGCACCTCACTAAAGCACACAACAGAGTGACGCTAACGCACCTCACTAAAGCACACAACAGAGTGACGCTAACGTACCTCACTAAAGCACACAACAGAGTGACGCTAACGCACCTCACTAAAGCACACAACAGAGTGACGCTAACGCACCTCACTAAAGCACACAACAGAGTGACGCTAACGCACCTCACTAAAGCACACACAGCAGAACAAATCTAACACCTTTCAAAAAAATGATACAACAAAGCAAATGTAATTCACCTTACAAAACCACAAACAGCAGATGGAAAACTCTAAGCATATAAACTTTCTTATTGCCTTTTGGTGGTTTTTATGTTTGTGCTGATAACAAACAGGCTGGATATGGATGCTGATAAGAGTCATAGTGCATAGTGGACTAATGTATTTATTCAGATGCTACTGCACAAAAAGATCATTGCCTGCAGTAGCTGGTAGCGGAGGGTCCAGGGCTAATTGAGCACTCCTGCCCATAGGAACAGCTCATTAGCAGCTGCTTTCGGCATGGCACTCAGTTCTGCCTCAGAGCCAGGTCCATCACCTGCTCTCCACCCCTTTACATCTGAAATCTCCATGTCCGGCCCTGTCAAACTTTGACAAGGCAGCTTCAGCACTTTTTTGTGACATCACAAAACAGGATGGCTGCGCATTCGCCACAGTGACATCACTAAACAGGATGGCCGCAGTGACATCACTCAACGCGACAGAGGGACAGATGCTGAGGTGCTGGCGCTTCCTGGCCTGCAGTGCAGCACTACGAGTGTCTCGAGAAGAGTGACCTCCCTTGGCCAATATGATGCCTTTCATCTGCCTGCTCTAACTATGCATTAACAAAATTCACTGACGTCATTGCAAGCTCAAAACAAAGGAAACTGACTTTTAACGATTTGGCTACGACAGACGATCACACACTACAGGACTTTTTTGTCGTCGGAATTCGGAAGACTTAGGGTGAATGCTCGGATAAAAAGAAAAACAACAACACATTAGCAACCGTTATCAGAGATATTGCTCTTGATATGGTTATGCAGTCACTATTCAACTTTACTTATAGTTGTAGTGAAACAATAGCAACTTCTCATTTGTTAAGTTTAGCAAACTATAAGAATAAAGTTCATTCAATGACAAGCTCAGCTATAAAAGTGTGAGCTACTTGGTTTTCACGTGAAACTTTCAAACGCGTTGTCAGGTATTTTAAGTGCAGGTGTGTGGACAACCAAGCGCAAGATGGTTTACGAAAATAGGCTACACTAGCTACCGAAAGGCACCAGACTTAAACACAAAACACATACTCTCTCTTGCTCGTTCATCAACTGTCACACACAAAAGCGAACGCTATGTAGCAATAGCTAGTGAGCCGTTTTCCTCACCTGAGTGATTCGCAGTGTCTGTAAACTCCGCTCCTGCTGTAGCAGCTCCTTGGAACACATCCGAGGAAGGAGTAGAGCTACTTCAGATTTTACCTGACTTCACCATCCGTTAACTGCTTGTTTGTTTATAAAACGTCATTAAAAACAGGTGTTTGCCTTCTTTGCGTGTTGCGCTCTCATTGGCTATTCCTGGTCTCCATTCTAAAAAAATAGTTGTTGTCTATTTCACGCCAAAAGATTCCATTTCATTTCTTTCTATTAAATCATGTTTGAAATAATCTGTGCGTACCCGAAGTCTCAGCGTTCGCTCCAGGAAGCTCCCGATCGAGACGTTGACCCACTCACACTACTGTACTAAGATTATTCCTGCAGACCAAATGACTCCACTAAGCAACCGACAAGCGATTTTTGCCTGATTGCAAAAATTTGTCGCGGCTTAGAAGCTTGTAGGGTCGATCAGCATACACAGGCTGAATACACGTTTCGGCACACACTGACTCAGTGTCCCACACTGAGCTCACCCACCAGCACCCTGACTCAGTAATACAGACTGAGCTCACCCACCAGCACCCTGACTCGGTGTCCCACACTGAGCTCACCCACCAGCACCTTGACTCAGTAATACAGACTGAGCTCACCCACCAGGACACTGACTCAGTGTCCCACACTGAGCTCACCCACCAGCACCCTGACTCAGTAATACAGACTGAGCTCACCCACCAGCACCCTGACTCAGTGTCCCACACTGAGCTCACCCACCAGCACCCTGACTCAGTAACACACACTGAGCTCACCCACCAGCACACTGACTCAGTGTCCCTGAGCTCACCCACCAGCACCCTGACTCAGTACAGACTGAGCTCACCCACCAGCACCCTGACTCGGTGTCCCACACTGAGCTCACCCACCAGCACCCTGACTCAGTAACACACACTGAGCTCACCCACCAGCACACTGACTCAGTGTCTCACACTGAGCTCACCCACCAGCACACTGACTCAGTAATACACACTGAGCTCACCCACCAGGACCCTGACTCAGTAATACACACTGAGCTCACCCACCAGCACACTGACTCAGTGTCCCACACTGAGCTCACCCACCAGCACCCTGACTCAGTAGTACACACTGAGCTCACCCACCAGCACACTGACTCAGTAACACACACTGAGCTCACCCACCAGCACACTGACTCAGTGTCTCACACTGAGCTCACCCACCAGCACCCTGACTCAGTAATACACACTGAGCTCACCCACCAGCACACTGACTCAGTAACACACACTGAGCTCACCCACCAGCACACTGACTCAGTAATACACACTGAGCTCACCCACCAGGACCCTGACTCAGTAATACACACTGAGCTCACCCACCAGCACACTGACTCAGTGTCCCACACTGAGCTCACCCACCAGCACCCTGACTCAGTAGTACACACTGAGCTCACCCACCAGCACACTGACTCAGTAACACACACTGAGCTCACCCACCAGCACACTGACTCAGTGTCTCACACTGAGCTCACCCACCAGCACCCTGACTCAGTAACACACACTGAGCTCACCCACCAGCACACTGACTCAGTAACACACACTGAGGTCACCCACCACCACACTGACTCAGTAACACACACTGAGGTCACCCACCACCACACTGACTCAGTAACACACACTGAGGTCACCCACCAGCACACTGACTCAGTGTCTCACACTGAGCTCACCCACCACCACACTGACTCAGTAACACACACTGAGTTCACCCACCAGCATCCTGACTCAACAGTCACAGCATAGTGGCAGCAAGCCTGCTGACACACACAACACTCTCTCACAATGCAGCAAACAAGCACACACACATCCTCTTGTGCACACACACACAGAAACACTTACATTATTATGCACATTGCATGTTCATTTCATCTGAAATCATAAAATTACCTTCGACCTCTCCGGTGCACTGCACTTGGCACGGTCCTGATGCAGCAGAATATGTTACCGTGGCGATGACGCCCTGCCCTTCAGCTGAGCCTAATTCACTCTGCCATTGGTGCTGGGACGTGGCTGCCTGGCAGAGATGCTGTTGATCTGCAGACGGGCACTGGACTTACCTACCTCAAAGAGCAAGTGTGCTTTTTAATTAATGTGAAACTCAGATGTGGAATAGACTGCTTGGCTCTGTTAATTGAGTAAATCAGGTGGGGATCTGCTGTGGTGGAGATACCAGCCCCATTTACATATAAATAGGCTGGTAAAAGCAGGCCTGTCATTGATGGGTCTTTTCAAACAGGGAGCCGGTGGTAATGAATATTTGCCCTGTCCCTCTCTGATGCCCATTTCATTTTCATAATGGTCCAGTCCACACAGCAGGAAACGGGCCCTTCAAAGAGCTGAAACAGGAGCCTTACGCATCCTGGGAAAGCCAACGTGCTCAGATCACTTCTGCCGTGACGTTGGCATGGCTGGCTCAGGATTTCTGACACCTATAATCCCACTAATCAGCAGGGCTGCTGATCAATCGATGCTGCGTTGAGTCCTGTCTGAGCCGCTCATGTAAAGCTCCTTCCATGTTAGCGTTTGTGCTCTGCCTCAGAGCCACTAAACTGAGTGCAAGTAGTGAGTCTGAAAGCAAATACCCCTCAGCACACTGAAAACAAACAGCACTGCTGCGGCAGCCCAGCAGAGCACACAAGAGTTTTTATTCCATCATTTTTATGTAGTATTGACAATCACTTTTTTTGCAATTATTTGTCTTTGTAGTGAAATCATTCTTTATTATTATCTCTGAAGAGACACAGGATCGTGTCCCTCTACACGCCAGCTGTGGAGGGATACTTTGTAATGAGACTCAGTGCAGGTCCACACCAAAATAAAGCACCCAACATTAATTTAATTCACATGAATGAAAGCACAGCCAGGTTCAAAAATAGTATCCACCAATCAATAGCACTGCTGGTGCGCAGAAGATGAGGTATAGGAGTGAAAAATCCTGGAACAGCTGTCGAGGTGTGGGAGGGCAGTGTACTGGAAGCGACTGCACTGTGTCATAGGCAATGTGACACAGCTGTTGAGGTGTGGGAGGGCACTCACACACACTGGCTGGGTCACACACACACACAGACTGGGTCACTCACACACACTGGCTGGGTCACACACACACAAGCTGGGTCACTCACACACACAGGCTGGGTCATTCACACACACTGGCTGGGTCAGTCACACACACAGGCTGGGTTACTCACACACACTGGCTGGGTCACTCACACACACTGGCTGGGTCACTCACACACACAGGCTGGGTCACTCACACACAGGCTGGGTTACTCATACACACTGGCTGGGTTACTCATACACACTGGCTGGGTCACTCACACACACAGGCTGGGTCACTCTCACACACAGGCTAGGTCACTCACACACACTGGCTGGGTCACTCACACACACAGGCTGGGTTACTCACACACACTGGCTGGGTCACTCACACACACAGGCTGGGTCACTCACACACACTGGCTGGGTCACTCACACACAGGCTGGGTTACTCATACACACTGGCTGGGTTACTCATACACACTGGCTGGGTCACTCACACACACAGGCTGGGTCACTCACACACACTGGCTGGGTCACTCACACACACAGGCTAGGTCACTCACACACACTGGCTGGGTCACTCACACACAGGCTGGGTCACACACACACACACACAGGCTGGGTCACTCACACACACAGGCTGGGTCATTCACACACACAGGCTGGGTCACTCACACACACAGGCTGGGTCACTCATTCTTCCGGCTGGGTCGTGCTTAATGGTGAGCATGTCCTGGATGCTGCACAGTGTTTGCTGATTTAGAGCTGGGCACCTGGATGTGATTTGCAGAGGCTGTATGTAATAGGGAAGATAAGAGAGACCAATAGCATGTGTTCAGTGTCACATACAGACACAGATTTATGTGTGCTCATTAAGTGGTGCGATTTACAGGCCTGTAATGGTGTTTAAGGAGAGCACCTGACAGGAGCAGGTGAGCACAGGGCTGGGGTCACACTTAACTGAGCTGGATGAAGTGGGTCTGATAGATGCACTCACTCAACTGCCTGTCAGCCCATGAATCATTGGAAATTCAGAAGAAAGGAGACAACTTAATACAGCAAAGTGGATTTACCCACTCCTGTGCTCCTATAGGGGAGTGAGACCAGGCTTTAGACGATGGAGGAATTATGCAAACCCCAAAACTTTAAAGCACACTTGCTGCACAAGGAGAACCTCAAAATCAAAGATATAAGAGGTGTTTTAGGACACACCTGAGGTGCATTTTGACTGTGATTAGTTTGCTATACTGAGCGACATTTAAGGCCAGTTATCATTCAAGGACCTGTGAGGCCCAGCCTGCCTCATGTGTCACTGAGACATCCAAACATAAAAACAACAGCGCTGGCTCCATCTCTGAGCTCTAATCTGCGCGGTAGCTGCTAAAGCTGGCGGCTCACTGCTGCCTGGAGTCTGAGGTGTGTAAGAGGATAAGCCTGACAGAGAGATGCTGTGTCACAGCGGGCTGGATCTGCTCTGCACTAATCACACACAGGCCTCTACACAGGTTGGGCCTGCTATCACAGGCCAGACAGAGAAGGTGAGAAAGATACCTCTGCCATGACCCATACCAGTGTAACACAACCACAGAACATGAGCACTGATCTACATAGGCCTGTGTGTGATCTGCAGTATATGTGTGTGATAGTGAGATGCGTCTTCCTCAAGCGCTTTATGTCATAGTAAAAATGGGAATCCAACCTGTATTTCCCCAATGTTCTGAAATGTTTTGTTTCCCTGGTGGCCAAGGCTAATAGACAGGTCTGATCTCACCTGTTTAACAAGCAAGTAAAAGTAAAGGGGCGTCTACACAACATGCCTGAGTAAACCTACAGGGGCGTCTACACAACATGCCTGAGTAAACCTACAGGGGCGTCTACACAACATGCCTGAGTAAACCTACAGGGGCGTCTACACAACATGCCTGAGTAAAACTAAAGGGTGTCTACACAAAATGCCTGAGTAAAACTAAAGGAGCGTCTACACAACATGCCTGAGTAAAACTAAAGGGGCGTCTACACAACATGCCTGAGTAAAACTAAAGGGGTGTCTACACAACATGCCTGAGTAAACCAAAATACAGGGCGTCTACACAACATGCCTGAGTAAACCTACAGGGGCGTCTACACAACATGCCTGAGTAAAACTAAAGGGGTGTCTACACAACATGCCTACCAGCACTGTGGGTTAAAGTACATCCATATGCCTTTACAGTGGCAGGGGAAAAACATGACTTAATCACACACAGCACGGGTTTATTTAGATAACGCCAGTCATGAGTGAGACCGTGGGATCTGCATTTAAGCTGTGTATTAGTCTGTTGAGAGATTGATGGCTGTTTTATTTTTGAATTAGGAACATAAAGCCTAATTAACAGCTGGTGAAATTAAGATACAGCAAATGTCATGTTAAATAGAGGCATGGGAACATAAAAATATGCAGTGGTTAGACTCAGTCATTCAGCCTGTCTAGGCTTGTCGTTTAAAAGGTTGCTCTCTCTCGCTCTCTGTCTGTGCTCAAAGTGAGAGCTGGAGCCTCTGCTCACGCTCAGACTTTACTCCTGGTGAAACCAGCATGCACACGCTAACCCATAACTGACTCAGTAACCATGGCAATCCCATCTCAGCGTCAGGTAACAGCACACTGGAAAGGACATGTCAGAAAACAGCACGGGCAGGAAAGCAGCCTCAGATGAAAGCACAGGTAAAAAGGACAGTGTCTGCCTGAGGTCTGAAAGCGGCACGTCTGGGAAGGCCCCGCAGCTCGGGGGCAAATCCAGCCCAGCTCATGGGGTCAGTCCTGAAGCCACCCTGGGCTCACTCACCCGAGCGGAGCAGTGAAGCTGCTAACAGCTCTGCACAGCAAGACAGGCCTAATGTGTACTGACTGATGATGTTTAGTGCAATTGCTGATTTTACATCAGAACAGAAAAAGTATAATTATGGATATAGAAACATTAGGATCACCTATAGCTGCAGTGACCTCTGTCCCTGGCCTGAGGAGGTCACGGGATTCAGGGTTTTCTTAATATGATGTCACTTTGGCCAGCCTGTAACCTTGGTGCTCGCTGTCACATTGCAGAAGCGTATTCAGCCCTGCATAATCCATGACCTACACGGTGGTACCAGCCTTCGCCCGGTGATCCCCCCCCAGGGTATTGTGTGATGACAGAAGCAGATGAGATGGGCCTGAGGGGGCGTGGCTCCCCTTTGCTGTGACCTCTGGCACGGGGCACCGCGCATAATGAAGCGCGGGTCGCACAAGCGCCATCGTAAATTAGATCCAGTGCGGCTGACAGGTCTGTCACTGCAGGTGAGTGATACATGTGTGCTGTCAGGTGGACCAGCTATGTGGGGGGGTGGGGGGTGTGGGGGTAGCTGTGCCCTTGGGATCTGATTGGGTCTGGGACAGTCACCCCCCCACACTGCCACATGGGCAGCGGTAGCACGGGCAGCTGCAGTAAATGGCAAACCACATGTCATTGTTTTCAGTCAGAGAACGACAGTGAATGCCTCTGATGTAGGGGGACATTCCACTGTGAATACTCTGTCAGGAATTTGGTCACTTTCGCCTTCATAGTGTGGCTAAATCAGATGCTGAGAACATGGTTGATAAAGAAAATATCTATACAATTTTGTATGACTATTTCTTTCTGTCTTTTCTGATAATCACAATCAACAATGAAAACTAATAATAACAACAAAGTAAACAAACTTTATTGTAAACATAATTTGGAATGTGTCACCTAGAAACATCCTTTTGCCATAGATGCATTACTGAGATGTTTTGCCGCTGCCCTTCCCGTTTTTCTGTCTTCTTCATCCACCGCACATTGGGACGATGTCAGAGGTCCTCCACACCTCTTCATTCACGTGTCCAATCAGCAGCCATACGGATGTGTGACAGTGACAGAAGAGAAGACAGCAGGCCTTGCCTTAGTCTGCTCTACGTTCCATTAACGGGACCAACTGTACCAAACGGGAACACACAGCCAATGACTATGGGATTGATGGATTGTCAACTCAAGAAAATTAACAAATGAATAATGAATGGGTGATCTTTCCCCCCCAAGGGCAACTGGAGGTCACTGTATTTTTTTGCAAGATAAAAAATTCTGATTGTATAAAACAACCGAGTATTATAGATGAAAATGACACATGAGACTGCATGGATTTAGTTTGGTCATCACAGTGCTGTGAGTGGTAGGTGAGGGTGCGTATTTGTCTACGTAAGCACACACCCACAATATTTATACACACACTGGGATATCTCTGGCCCTGGGATATTTGCATGATTTACTGGCTCATGTTCCTGTTACATATAGGCGATTACACATAAGAGTTTGAAACCACAGTCACCCAGAGACAAGCACATCTCATCAGGCTTTTATATGCTTTTCCAGGGAAAGCAGGCACTGTTCCAGTGTGTGGATGGGCCCCACAGTCTGCATCCTGTTAAGGCTCTGTTCCAGTGTGTGGATGGGCCCCACAGTCTGCATCCTGTTAAAGCACTGCTCCAGTGTGTGGATGGGCCCCACAGTCTGCATCCTGTTAAGGCACTGTTCCAGTGTGTGGATGGGCCCCACAGTCTGCATCCTGTTAAGGCACTGTTCCAGTGTGTGGATGGGCCCCACAGTCTGCATCCTGTTAAGGCACTGTTCCAGTGTGTGGATGGGCCCCACAGTCTGCATCCTGTTAAGGCACTGTTCCAGTGTGTGGATGGGCCCCACAGTCTGCATCCTGTTAAAGCACTGCTCCAGTGTGTGGATGGGCCCCACAGTCTGCATCCTGTTAAGGCACTGTTCCAGTGTGTGGATGGGCCCCACAGTCTGCATCCTGTTAAGGCACTGTTCCAGTGTGTGGATGGGCCCCACAGTCTGCATCCTGTTAAGGCACTATTCCAGTGTGTGGATGGGCCCACAGTCTGCATCCTGTTAAAGCACTGTTCCAGTGTGTGGATGGGCCCCACAGTCTGCATCCTGTTAAGGCACTATTCCAGTGTGTGGATGGGCCCCACAGTCTGCATCCTGTTAAGGCACTGTTCCAGTGTGTGGATGGGCCCCACAGTCTGCATCCTGTTAAGGCACTGTTCCAGTGTGTGGATGGGCCCCACAGTCTGCATCCTGTTAAGGCACTGTTCCAGTGTGTGGATGGCCCCACAGCCTGCCTCCTGTTAAGGCACTGTTCCAGTGTGTGGATGGGCCCCACAGTCTGCATCCTGTTAAGGCACTGTTCCAGTGTGTGGATGGGCCCCACAGTCTGCATCCTGTTAAGGCACTGTTCCAGTGTGTGGATGGGCCCCACAGCCTGCATCCTGTTAAGGCACTGTTCCAGTGTGTGGATGGGCCCCACGGTCTGCATCCTGTTAAGGCACTGTTCCAGTGTGCGGATGGGACCCACAGTCTGCATCCTGTTAAGGCACTGTTCCAGTGTGCGGATGGGACCCACGGTCTGCATCCTGTTAAGGCACTGCTCTAGTGTGTGGATGGGCCCCACGGTCTGCATCCTGTTAAGGCACTGTTCCAGTGTGCGGATGGGACCCACGGTCTGCATCCTGTTAAGGCACTGCTCCAGTGTGTGGATGGGCCCCACAGTCTGCATCCTGTTAAGGCACTGTTCCAGTGTGCGGATGGGACCCATGGTCTGCAATCAGGTGACCTCATTTTCACTCCAGCTGCACAGAGTTGCGAGGAGGTGGTAGCGATGAGTGAGGCTTGTGATTGGCCATTCATAATTAGGGGAGAAAGTGAGAAAGCATACAAAAGGACTAATGTGCTGAATAATTGGTCTTATTTTATGACTCCGTAAAGCATGGAGGAGTCCAGCAGACCGCTGTAATATTGCGTTCCAGAGGAAATGCTGGGACAGTCTTACACAAGCTCATAATGGAAAACATGATTACCATCAGGGCAGGATCTTAATCATTAGCTCTGTGCTTCCTGCAGGAGCCGGTCTCTGGAGCCCCACTGAGCGGCCATATGGCAGCAGCCATGGGGAGAGTCTGTCTCCAGTCTGTTCCCTGCCTCCCAGAGAGAGGCTGGAGCAGGGCTGGAGCAGGGCTGGAGCAGAGCAGAGCAGGGCTGGGCTGGGCTGGGCTGGAGCAGGGCTGGAGCAGGGCTGGAGCAGAGCAGGGCTGGGCTGGAGCAGGGCTGGAGCAGGGCTGGGCTGGGCTGGGCTGGGCTGGAGCAGAGCAGGGCTGGGCTGGGCTGGGCTGGAGCAGGGCTGGAGCAGAGCAGGGCTGGGCTGGAGCAGGGCTGGAGCAGAGCAGGGCTGGGCTGGGCTGGGCTGGAGCAGGGCTGGGCTGGAGCCTAGCTGGGCTGGACTGGAGCAGAGCTGGGCTGGGCTGGGCTGGGCTGGGCTGGGCTGGAGCAGGGCTGGGCTGGAGCCTAGCTGGGCTGGACTGGAGCAGAGCTGGGCTGGGCTGGGCTGGGCTCGAAGAGAGTCTTGAGGAGAGCTGGGCTGGGCTGGGCAGGGCTGGAGGAGAGCAGGGCTGGGCTGGGCTGGGCTGGGCTCAAAGAGAGTCTCGAGGAGAGCTGGGCTGGGCTGGGCTGGAGCAGAGCTAGGCTGTGCTGGGCTGGAGCAGGGCAGGGCTGGGCTGGAGCAGAGCTGGGCTGGGCTGGGCTGGAGCAGGGTTGGGCTGGGCTGGGCTGGAGTAGAGCTGGGCTGGGCTGGACTGGAGCAGAGCTGGGCTGGGCTGGGCTGGAGCAGGGTTGGGCTGGGCTGGGCTGGGCTGGAGCAGAGCTGGGCTGGGCTGGGCTGGACTGGAGCAGAGCTGGGCTGGGCTGGACTCGAGGAGAGTCTCTGAATACAGCTCCATCAAATAACTAAATAAATAAAACGAAAACGTAAACACCTTGGCCAGAATCTGAACAGTCAAAAGGAAAGAGAAAATTTAAATAAAAAATGTGAAAAATCTACAGTATATGTCCACATAAATCACACCATGTTGAGAGTTTGCGCTGTCTGTCACACCTTGTTGTGTGTTCCACCATGTTGTGTGTTTGTATTGTGTGTCTCTGTGTTGTGCTGTGGTTTGTGTTTCATCAGGTTGTGTGTTTGTATTGTGTGTTTCACCAGGTTGTGTGTTTGTATTGCGTTTCTCTGTGTTTTGTGTTTCATCAGGTTGTGTGTTTGTATTGTGTGTATCTGTGTTGTGCTGTGGTGTGTGTGAGCAGCAGTGTATTGTGTGTCTCTCTGTGTTGTGCTGTGGTGTGTGTGAGCAGCAGTGTATTGTGTATCTCTGTGTTGTGTTGTGGTGTGTGTGAGCAGCAGTGTATTGTGTGTCTCTCTGTGTTGCGCTGTGGTGTGTGTGAGCAGCAGTGTATTGTGTATCTCTGTGTTGTGCTGTGGTGTGTGTGAGCAGAGGTTGTATTGTGTGTCTCTGTGTTGTGCTGTGGTGTGTGTGAGCAGAGGTTGTATTGTGTGTCTCTCTGTGTTGTGCTGTGGTGTGTGTGAGCAGAGGTTGTATTGTGTGTCTCTCTGTGTTGTGCTGTGGTGTGTGTGAGCAGAGGTTGTATTGTGTGTATCTCTGTGTTGTGCTGTGGTGTGTATGAGCAGAGGTCTCTGCAGGAGCAGCAGTGTGGAGCGGTATTGACGTCATCATGTGGCAGCGCTAGAAGACTCAGACAAATTTCCCAGCAGGCCGTGGGGGGGTGGGGGGCAGTGTGGCCATGTAAACAGGAGACAAAGCAGAGACAGACTGACTGAGACTATACAAACAGAGCATGGGTACTATTGAGAATAATGGAATAATATATATAGATTATAAAATGTACATAGTTTTCTGCCTTTTTATTTGCCTTTTTTGAACGTCAGATCATAATTCTAATTCTGTACTATAATTTTCTTTAACCTAAATTTACAATTACATTTACAATTAACAGTTTTTTTTTGCAGGTGCATTTAAATCAAAGAGAACTACAGAAAGACCATTTAGCCAGGTTACAGGAGCAGTACCAGAGCAGAGAGAGCGTTTAGCCAGGCTACAGGAGCAATACCAGAGCAGAGAGAGCGTTTAGTCAGGCTAAAGAAACAGTACAAGAGCAGAGAGAGCGTTTAGCCAGGTTACAGGAGCAGTACCAGAGCAGAGAGAGTGTTTAGCCAGGCTACAGGAGCAGTACCAGAGTAGAGAGAGAATTTAGCCAGGCTAAAGCAGCAGTACCAGAGCAGAGAGAGAATTTAGCCAGGCTAAAGCAGCAGTACCAGAGCAGAGAGAGCGTTTAGCCAGGCTAAAGCAGCAGTACCAGAGCAGAGAGAGTGTTTAGCCAGGTTACAGGAACAGTACCAGAGCAGAGAGAGCGTTTAGCCAGGCTAAAGCAGCAGTACCAGAGCAGAGAGAGTGTTTAGCCAGGCTACAGGAGCAGTACCAGAGCAGAGAGAGTGTTTAGCCAGGTTACAGGAACAGTACCAGAGCAGAGAGAGCGTTTAGCCAGGCTAAAGCAGCAGTACCAGAGCAGAGAGAGTGTTTAGCCAGGCTACAGGAGCAGTACCAGAGCAGAGAGAGAATTTAGCCAGGCTAAAGCAGCAGTACCAGAGCAGAGAGACCATTTAGCCAGGCTACAGGAGCACTACTAGAGCAGAGAGAGCGTTTAGCCAGGCTAAAGCAGCAGTACCAGAGCAGAGAGAGAATTTAGCCAGGCTAAAGCAGCAATACCAGAGCAGAGAGAGAATTTGGCCAGGCTAAAGCAGCAATACCAGAGCAGAGAGAGCATTTAGCCAGGCTACAGGAACAGTACCAGAGCAGAGAGAGCGTTTAGCCAGGCTAAAGCAGCAGTACCAGAGCAGAGAGAGCATTTAGCCAGGCTACAGGAGCAGAACCAGAGCAGAGAGAGAATTTAGCCAGGCTACAGGAGCAGTACCAGAGCAGCTGTGCAGTAAAACCAGAGTTAAATCAGTGCATCACAGAGCTGCGCACCGCAGGCTCTGTGAGGCCACAGGGAGATAGAACCTGCTCGACTAATGAATTTTTGTATTTTTATGAATCAGTGTTTAGGTGAGGCGTATAGGAAAGGTGGGTTTTGGTGGTTTCTCTTGCTGGCCCGTCTGCTGTGCTGACTGAGGGGTGAAGGCCATTCCCCCAGGTGATAGGTGTGTGAGGAGATGGGACAGGCAGCTGGGCTGGGCCTGACACAGAGACCCTGCAGGAGTGTCTGAGGCGATGCCTGCCTGAGAGGAGGCAGGAGAGCTGCCCAGAGTCTGGTGTGCTGGATTTGGAAAGAGTGATATGAGTGTGTCAGACGCCACCAAACCTGCTGCTTTTCCTCCTCCCCAAACTGACTGTTTGTGCTTGTGCTGAAACCCCTAGAATGCAGAGTGTCGGTTTCTGCAGCCTGCGGTTACCTTCAGCAGAATGCGCTAACCATGTTCCATGTGATGATGCAGTGTCGCGCTGCCCTCTCTGTGTCACCCGGCAACGCCACGCTGCACCAGACTCCGCTCTGCCAAGGCCCAGCCCAGACCTGCAGGGAGGAAGTATGCATAGCGTTAGAGCTGCCTCACACTGGCACCACAGAAAAGGCCTGAGAACATGATCCATGTCCATGAGAGGGCACTCTGTGGCCTTCCTGCGCTATGGGTCCACCAGGTCACTGTGCTCCCTCACCTGTGCGCTCACAGCAGGGCCTGACAGGGAATGGCATCACAGCTGAGGAAGGCATTGATCAGATCTGTCTGATACTCACACTGAGGTTCCAGTGTCATTTGGGTGTGAGATGATGCCAAGATTGGAGAGCTCCCAAAAACATCTGAGAGCAAATGTGCTATTCCAGACATGCGCAGTCAAAGTAATGGAGGAATGCTCCGGGCATGCTGCATGGAAACTTACTTTTCTGCAAAATGAAACAACGGCTCTTTTTTATGGTTTTAAGATAAGCTTTACCTGGTATTTTACTACTGAGATTCATTTTCTTAACTTCATTTCATATTCTTTGGTTTGAGACTTTGCTCATTTAAGCAAAATTGTATCAAATGTCAAATATTTCAGTTTTTTACATGTTTTCAGGTATTCTGTCAGTGTGGTATTCTCAGTGCTGCCTCTCACTGGGCGGTGAGTGAACCCCATTGAGGACGAGGGTCTGGGGTGTTTTTAGTTTGTTGTGAATTAAAATATGAGTAGGACCAGACCAACTGTGTTCATTAGGCCTGCTATTGGAGCACAGTTTTTCAGAGCTGCCCCCACTGACCCAGGATCAGGGCTGCCTCCCACTGACCCAGGATCAGGGCTGCCCCCCACTGACCCAGGATCAGGGCTGCCTCCCACTGACCCAGGATCAGGGCCACCCCGCTGTCAGTGTGCCCCCAGACGCAGCAGTCAGGCTCCTACCTTTTGATTGGGGACAGACTGGAACATCAGGTGTGGCTGGCGAGATGCTCATGCTTTCAGCCAGCACTCCTCTCGCTGCGTGTTCCCTGAAGCAAAACCAGCCGGCACAAATCCGTCCCTCCTCAGCCTCCTCTTTCTGAGCCTGGACCAGGACAGCAGTGTCCACCGAGACAGCTGCCAGACGGCTACTGTGACCTGCCGTTATGAACACAGGATACATGACGACTGCAACTTCCATTATAATCCAATCAGGGGAGCCTTGGAGGAAACTGCCACACAAGGCTAATTACAGCCCCTCTGCTGCAGGTGCCAAACTCACTGCTCTGGGCCCAAGCCGACACACACACGCACATACACACGCATGCACACACACTCAGACACACACTCAGACATACACGCACATACACACACAGACACAGACACACATTACCCACACACACATGCACACACGATGGGCATGTGGTCATGTGACTGGGTGCCACTCAGTGGTGTGAATGGTGCTCAAGGTATCAGAGGGACAGCAGTGTCTGCACAGAAATGCACCTCCTGTAGAATACCTGGACGGCAGTTTGGGAGCCCATGGGTGGCAGCTGGTGTTGCCATGGCTGCGGATCTGTGTTGCACGACAGCATTATAGTCTATGAGTGGCTGCAATCAAACTGATGAAAAACAGACTAAAAGGGTTTTGAAAAATAAAATGCATCATGTCCAGCTTTGTTCAGAAGTCTACCAACACTGGCTCTGAAGGTGAGACGGGACAAGAGGAGATTTACAAAAAAGGGGAAAACGGATGCTTTTTTGGGAAAAACTCATGGGTGTTAGCTTAGGCATAAAGGTTAATGGGTTCTGTTTGGGAACAGATGCTATGTGTGTAAGCGCTAATTTGAGCTAGCGCCTGTGCAGCACCACAGAGAGCCCAGACCACCAGCTTCTGCAGCAAACACGACGATAGCATGCCCATAACTACAGAGACATCAACGACTTCACCAAAACAATTACTCAAATAAAATGTCAATCAGCTACAAAAACAATATCTGTAACTTACAATATTTATATTAATGCTTACATGAAAGAAAGATATACTTTATATAACCAAAAACCTGTAAGTAATCAGTCACGTTTATCATGCTCTCGCTCTCTCTGTCTCTTGTTCCCTCCCTCTCTCGATCTCTGTGACACACCAAAGGAGGGGGACGGGCAGTGAAGGTCAGGCTTTGTAATCTGACACCTGACTGACAGTCATTACAGCCGGCCTGAGGGGGGTCTAATGAGTACCCATCAGCTTTGGCTGCAGTCAGACACGTGCACACACACACACACATGCACGCACGCACACTCAGTCACGCACACACACACGCACACGCACACACACACTCACATGCACACTCACTCACGCACACACACACACGCACGCACACACACACGCACTCGCACACACACACTCACATGCACACTCACTCACGCACACACACACACGCATGCACACTCACACACACACGCGCGCACACACTCACACGCACTCACGCACACTCACATGCACGCACACATTCACATGCACACTCACGCACACACACACTCACGCACACACACACTCACGCACACACACGCACTCGCACACACAAACGCGCGCACACACACTCACACGCACGCACACACTCACGCACACTCACACGCACGCACACACTCACACACATGCACGCACACACACACTCACACGCATGCACTCACACACTCACGCACACACACGCATACATACTCACGCACTCGCACGCACACTCACGCATACACACACACGCACACACTCACACACGCGCTCACTCGCACACACACACGCACGCACACACTCACATATGCACACAAACTCACATGCACACACATTCACACGCATGCACACTCACATGCACGCACACACACACGCCACACTGCTACACAAAACTGTATGGGTCTAATTCATTACTGCATTTATTATAAATGTTGTCTGGCTGGAAAAGGATGAAATCTCGAGGAGAAAAAGAGAGCAAGAGGAAATGGGGAGAGATGATTGCAGCTGCACTCTTTCAGACGTTTACCTGCTTCCTCTGTCACTCCCCCAAACAGAAACCAGGGCAGCAGCCCCCCCAGAGAGGAGGGGCGCTGCTCCATCACCTCCGGGAGCACGCGATTCCACCCTCTCTACAGAGAGAGGGAGGCAGCAGGGAGGGCGAGTGAGCAGAAGAGGGGTGGGGAAGCAGGTCACACATGCTCTGTCACACCACTCTCTACAACCAGCCGCTCTATGTGAGTGTGTGTGGGTCTCAGTTGTAATTTGAACTGTGGAAGCAGCTTAAACTTGCTAAAAACTATCTGCGATGTGCGATAACATTGTTCGATATTGCGATGACGATATGACTTGCGATAAATAAACAAATATTGAAGTGTCCATATTAACTATACAGAACCTGTATCTTTTGCTTTAACAGGTACACTCCTAACATAGACCCCAAACATTGAATAGCCTATGTCCACTGAATAAAGAAATTATATAAATTATTGACATAAAACATTCTTGGCAAATGCTTTCCCTTTCGTCCGCCATGCTCTGGTCCAAGAATTTCAGCTCTAGCGGCACAATACAAATGCCTCCGCAGTCCATCTGATCGGTAAAATGTTCGCATGCTGAGTGTAGGGGTGTAACAGTACGTGTATTCGTCCCAAACCATCACGGTACGGACATTACGGTTCGGTGCATGCAGTCGTGTGGACAGTACATAGTAGCTTGTGTGCGAATGTTGGTGAACGTAATGCGGACACAAATTTCACAAGCACGAGTTCCACTCGGAAACCTTAAACTGTAAGCCGTTTGCAACATGTCATCCCAAGCTTAGCTGAAGCTGATTGGTAGTCACACTATGGTGAGTGCAAATGACACACAATGAGCTAGAAGACCAGCCTGCTTCTTGCACTAGTGTCTGTTCAAAATAAATAAAAGAAACCTAACCGTATGCATTTGGGGGTTTTGCTGCTTTTTCCCCATTGTACCGAACCGTGATGTCCAAACCGTGGCTTCTGTGTACCGTTACACCCTTAGCTGAGTGAGAATAGATGGCATGTGTAAATACAATTATTTTTCGTATTCATCGCGGTTTAGGCAGTCTTTTGCGATGTGTTTATCAAGCATGTTCATATCGCGATGACGTTGAAAATACGATTTATCGGTGAGCACTACATTAAACCTTATTCGTATTACCAAAGAAAATTTACTTTTACTTAAAAATACACTTTAGCTCAGTTGTGATAAGAAGTTGTTGTTCAGAGAGGAATTGAACATGTGCAACATAAGCACCTCACTGATTCTGAAGCGAAAACAGAGAACAGCCACTCAGCGGCTCTCCCAAGAAAGGAGTGGAAACCACAAGCAGGTAAAACTCACTGACACTTTCTCCTCAAATATGCCTCCACATGTTTGCAGGCATTAGCATTGAGCTTCAGCATCCCAGAATACTTTTCTCTTTCACAGAAACTTTATCTGCAATGACTGACATGTAAAACGTATTATACAATTTTCACAGGTAAAATGATGATTTTTTTATCCTTGGCATACATTTAAAAACCTCAGTGAAACCCTGTGACATGCAATGTCACTTCACATCCAAGGCCATGTTGGTAAGACTTAAAAAGAACAAACAGTCAACAGGGAGAATTGATTGGCAGATTAATAGATGTATAATCTGTTTGAGGCCACACTAATTAGAGCGTAATCCCCTCCACAGCGCCCCCTGCTGGAGTGGAGTAATTAAGAGGGCAGAGTGAGGGCCCTCACACGGCGCCCCCCACCCCGGCGCTGTGGGGGTAAAATCTGCTCTGCTGAATTATTCCCTCTGTACCCCACAGTCACACACGGCCCTGCGCCCCTTCCCACAATGCACTGCAGTCTGCCTGATCGGAGCCCGCCCCCTTCCCTACTTGTTTGCAGGGGGGCGCTCTCCAGGATCAATCAGTACCTGGTGAAATTAAACAACTTTAAAACATTCAGTGACGTGCTGAAAGGCCAGAGCGGATGAGAGGGGTTTCCATAGTGACCTTTCAGAGGGAGACCAGGAGGGGGGTGTGTGTGTGTGTGATTGTGGGTGTGTGTGCATCTCTGCATGTGTGTGCGTGTGTGTGAGTGTGTGTGTGCGTGCATCTCGGCATGTGTGTGCGTGTGTGAGCATGTGTGTGCATCTCTGCATGTGTGTGCGTGTGTGTATGTGAGTGTGCATCTCTGCATGTGTGTGAGTGTGTTTGTGCATCTCTGCATGTGTGTGCGTGTGTGAGTGTGTGTGTGTGTGCATCTCTGCATGTGTGTGTGTGAGTGTGTTTGTGCATCTCTGCATGTGTGTGTGTGTGTGAATGTGCACGTGCATGCACGTGAGTGTGTGTGTGTGATAACCAGTTCCATGTCCCTCAGGCATCACATTTTTAGGAGAGATCAGCTGGTAACTAACTGACTGGCTGTAACATCTCGTCATACTGTAAGGTTATAAGCAGCCCAGTCACTGAGAGAGGGAGAGAGATGGAGAGAGAGACAGAAGGAGGTAGAGAAAAAGACAAAGGGCCAGTTAATCTGTTGTATATGTGTGTGCTGGATGACACAGACAGACTAACTGAAAAAATTTAATTTGCTGAACAAGGCATGAGGTACAATCCAATCAGCATATCACTTGATGTCTGAGGAAAGACACACAAGCTGCACGCATTCAAATGGGGCAGCCATGTAATTATGAGAGGTGGAGGAAGGTGAGGAGAGGGGGAGAGATAGAGGAATACCTGGACCTCTGGCTCCCTCCAGATTGCTTTGCAAATGGGCTTCAGAATGAGCCGATATTAAATAAAGAATCAATAAGGCCCAATACTGCTGATTACTGATGTAGCAGGTGCCTTGCGCCGGATCAATAGGGAAACGGGTGTGTCTCTGCCTGAGTACCACAGGAAGCGTGACTCATAATAAAGTATGCAAGGATTCACACACACACACACACACACACACACACACACATGCTCATGGTCATACACACAGATATACAAACACATGCACACACACACGCTCATTCACACACTTTTGCGCACACACACACACACACACACACACATGGTCATACACACAGATATACAAACACATGCACACACACACGCTCATTCACACACTTTTGCGCATACACATGGTCATGCACACACACACACACACACGCACACACGCTCACACACGCGCACATATGGTTATGCACACACACACACACACACATACACACACACGCGCACATATGGTCATGCACACACACAAACATACACACACGCGCACATATGGTCATGCACACACACACACACACACACACACGCTCACACACGTAGGTTGCTGATTTTAGGGTGAGTATGGAAAAGCAGTGGCACACCCTGTGCCCCCTAAAAAGGCCCCCCCGTCCCCCAGCCCAGGGCAGTCTGGGAAGTTCACCCCACACAAAGCCATAGGACCGCCTAGAGCACTGAAATAAATAAAATAAATGACATTTTTCAATAAAATATTGACATCCTCATTCACCCGAAGAAAAATGCATGTATAAGGTCTCTCCGATTTCAAAACAATTTCCAAATTGTACAAAAAATGTCAGTAATGTTCCATTTCAGCTGAGTTTGGCCCAGAGAAACTTCAATATGCTGAGAAATGATCATATTCATAATGCTCAGAGGAGGTTATAAAAGCCTAAAGGGGTATTACAAATCAGCCGGACTGTCAGAGAGCCAACGGCCGGTAGATGGGCCTCCCCTCTGACAGGTAACCTTTCCAGCACTGAAAGCCTGCTCCACCTGCCAGGTGAAAACTCTGCACAGAACTCACACTCAACTCACAACATCCCAAACACTGACCATGCTGAACGGAGTTCCACCATTAAGGAATGAAGTTAACTGGAGGCTGAACACATCTTTAGCTCCAAAAATGTTTGCTTCCACATAACGTACTGCCATATTTGCACATGCGTAAAATGCATACAAATACCTGACTGCGTGGGATGGGGCTTGGAGTCTGGTTCACTGAGGGTGTGAAACATTGGAGCTGAACCTTTAAATCAGTCTGCTGCCTGTGAGCGCGTTAGGATCAGTCTGCTGCCTGTGAGCGCGTTAGGATCAGTCTGCTGCCTGTGAGCGCGTTAGGATCAGTCTGCTGCCTGTGAGCGCGTTAGGATCAGTCTGCTGCCTGTGAGCGCGTTAGGATCAGTCTGCTGCCTGTGAGCGCGTTAGGATCAGTCTGCTGCCTGTGACTGCGTTAGGATCAGTCTGCTGCCTGTGAGCGCGTTAGGATCAGCCTGCTGCCTGTGAGCGCGTTAGGATCAGTCTGCTGCCTGTGAGCGCGTTAGGATCAGTCTGCTGCCTGTGAGCGCGTAAGGATCAGTCTGCTGCCTGTGACTGCGTTAGGATCAGCCTGCTGCCTGTGAGCGCGTTAGGATCAGCCTGCTGCCTGTGAGCGCGTTAGGATCAGCCTGCTGCCTGTGAGTGCGTTAGGATCAGTCTGCTGCCTGTGAGTCTGCTGCCTGTGAGCCGCGTTAGGATCAGCCTGCTGCCTGTGAGCGCGTTAGGATCAGTCTGCTGCCTGCGTTAGGATCAGTCTGCTGCCTGTGAGCGCGTTAGGATCAGTCTGCTGCCTGTGACTGCGTTAGATCAGTCTGCTGCCTGTGAGCGCGTTAGGATCAGTCTGCTGCCTGTGAGCCTAGGATCAGCCTGCTGCCTGTGAGTGCGTTAGGATCAGTCTGCTGCCTGTGACTGCGTTAGCATCAGTCTGCTGCCTGTGAGTGCGTTAGCATCAGTCTGCTGCCTGTGAGCGCGTTAGGATCAGTCTGCTGCCTGTGAGCGCGTTAGGATCAGTCTGCTGCCTGTGAGCGCATTAGGATCAGTCTGCTGCCTGTGAGCGCATTAGGATCAGTCTGCTGCCTGTGAATGCGTTAGGATCAGTCTGCTGCCTGTGAGCGCGTTAGGATCAGTCTGCTGCCTGTGAGTGCGTTAGGATCAGTCTGCTGCCTGTGAGCGCGTTAGGATCAGTCTGCTGCCTGTGAACGCATTAGCATCCATGTGCCTGTGCGTGAGGAAGGCCGGCTGGCAGGCCTGCGCTGGAGGACGGCCCTCTGCTGTCCTCATCCCCAGGAGGGAGTTGGTCAGGAGTGAGACAGGCTCCATGGCTTGGCTTTCTCCTTCAGTCTGAATGTCAAGGACTCTGAGTTCCTCACCGCATGGCCAGGGCAGGGACCTAATGCTGCAAATCGAATTCAGGAAATACTACAGAGACAAACTTGATTGTCAAGTTTTCCAGAAAATGACAGTGTGCATGTGTGTAATTTTCCATGTGTGTTCCTTCACATATCCTAAGGCACATGCATGGGTGTGCATTCCCACTGTTACATATAAAACTGTTACACAGAAAAACATGCAGGTAGTTAATCTCACAGCTATGGCTGCAGTGTGCCAATAGCAGCTCCACATTAAACAACCCACATGTGCTGCTGCAGTCAGCATAGAACCTTACGCAAACTGGACTGTTTGATTTCATGTGCAGAGTTTATGGGTAAGCGTTAAATGCTGCCCCTGTTTTAGAATAACACTGCAATTTAATTTCATGATGTGCTGAAACACATGCATGTTCTTTCAGCAATGCACAATCAGCAGAGACATCCTGTTGTCATTGGTAATATAATGGTAAAATACATATGCATGCCCCATTGTGCGCACAGATTAATTACATTTCAGGGGCTGAGACTGGAAAGACGCTGCCACACACGGTCATATATCAGTGTCATTGAGAGAGGACATAAAAGCTCTCTGTCTTTAATTGCACAGCCCGTCTTTCATATTTAATCACAGGTTAAACGCAGGACAAAAGGAATGGCTTCCACAAAAAAAATATTCTTCAAGAATCTTCAATTACAAAGAAGCCACAATTTAGGTGGCAGAACACATAGGATGCTGCTGTTTCCAAGTGAACACAGACCCTCTGCTGTAGCTCACAGTTAGCAGAGCTAAGGGACAGAAGCCTAACCCTCTGCTGTAGCTCACAGTTAGCATAGCTAGCTAACCCTCTGCTGTAGCTCACAGTTAGCATAGCTAAGGGACAGAAGCCTAACCCTCTGCTGTAGCTCACAGTTAGCATAGCTAAGGGACAGAAGCCTAACCCTCTGCTGTAGCTCACAGTTAGCATAGCTAAGGGACAGAAGCCTAGACCTCTGCTGTAGCTCACAGTTAGCATAGCTAAGGGACAGAAGCCTAACCCTCTGCTGTAGCTCACAGTTAGCATAGCTAAGGGACAGAAGCCTAACCCTCTGCTGTAGCTCACAGTTAGCATCGCTAAGGGACAGAAGCCTAACCCTCTGCTGTAGCTCACAGTTAGCATCGCTAAGGGACAGAAGCCTAACCCTCTGCTGTAGCTCACAGTTAGCATAGCTAAGGGACAGAAGCCTAACCCTCTGCTGTAGCTCACAGTTAGCATAGCTAAGGGACAGAAGCCTAACCCTCTGCTGTTAGCTCACACCCTCTGCTTAGCAGTTAGCTAAGGGACAGAAGCCTAACCCTCTGCTGTAGCTCACAGTTAGCATAGCTAAGGGACAGAAGCCTAACCCTCTGCTGTAGCTCACAGTTAGCAGTTAGCATAGCTAAGGGACAGAAGCCTAACCCTCTGCTGTAGCTCACAGTTAGCATAGCCTAAAGGGACAGAAGCCTAACCCTCTGCTGTAGCTCACAGTTAGCATAGCTAAGGGACAGAAGCCTAACCCTCTGCTGTAGCTCACAGTTAGCATAGCTCAGAAGCCTAACCCTCTGTTAGGGACAGAAGCCTAACCCTCTGCTGCAGTTAGCATAGCTAGGGACAGAAGCCTAAGGGACAGAAGCCTAACCCTCTGCTGTAGCTCACAGTTAGCATAGCTAAGGGACAGAAGCCTAACCCTCTGCTGTAGCTCACAGTTAGCATAGCTAAGGGACAGAAGCCTAACCTCTGCTGTAGCTCACAGTTAGCATAGCTAAGGGACAGAAGCCTAACCCTCTGCTGTAGCTCACAGTTGTAGCTCAGAACTAACCCTCTGCTTAGCATAGCTAAGGGACAGAAGCCTAACCTCTGCTGTAGCTCACAGTTAGCATAGCTAAGGGACAGAAGCCTAACCCTCTACTAGCATAGCTAAGGGACAGAAAAAAAGCTGTACATACAAGGAAGCCTAACCCTCTGCTTAGCTCACAGTTAGCATAGCTAAGGGACAGAAGCCTAACCCTCTGCTGTAGCTCACAGTTAGCATAAAAGCAGAACTAACCCTCTGCTGTAGCCTCACTTATGCTTTTATACTGATAAAAAGACACAAGGAATTAATGCATGTGGCCAGAGTAACTGAGCATAAAAGCAACAAGCAACTGCCTTTTCCTCACTAAAAGGGCATTTGTTTGCCAGTTTTGTGAGTAGTAAACAGACAAACACCATCAAAAGTACAGAAGAAAAAATAAACACACTGATTTCCTCCAGCCATCACAGCAAGATCTCCTGTTCTCGGAATATGCGCTGATCTCATACTCCCATGATCCTTTGCCAGTTCCAGCCCGTGTGTCTGGCCCACTGTCTCGATTGCTACAGCTCGGCCAGGGTAATTATGCTTGATTGAGTTGTTAATTGAAAAATTATCTTTATTTGGCATTCAACAGGCAAATGATTCTTTGTGGAATAAACATGCAGTTTGGTGACATGTTTGCACTTGTGCAGTAATACTTATTAGTCTCTGTGTGCATCTGGGGCAACTGTCTCAATTCTGCTCACATGCTCAATAAGCTCAATACGCTCAGTTATCTGCTCTAGGCCACACTGAACAACCACATTAATATATATATATATGTTAAGTGAGAGTGCGTGGGATTATAAGTGTGTGTCTGAGTGTGTGTGTGCATATATGTGTGCGGGTGTGTATAAGTGTGTGTTTATATGTGTATAAGTGAGAGTGTGCATGTGTGTGAGTGTGTATGTGAGTGTGTATGAGTGTAAGTGTGTGTATGGGTGAGAGTGAGAGTGTGTATGTGAGTATGAGTGTAAGTGTGTGTGTATGGGTGAGAGTGAGAGTGTGTGTATGTGTGTGAGTGTATGAGTGTGTGTGTATGAGTGTAAGTGAGAGTGTGTATGTGAATGTGTGTGTATGAGTGTAAGTGTGTGTATGGGTGAGAGTGTGAGTGTGTATGTGAGTGTGTGTGTATGAGTGTAGGTGTGTGTATGGGTGAGAGTGAGTGTGTGTGTGTATGAGTGTAAGTGTGTGTATGGGTGAGAGTGAGAGTGTGTATGTGAGTGTGTGTGTGAGTGAGTGTAGGTGTGTGTATGGGTGAGAGTGAGTGTGTGTATGTGAGTGTAAGTGTGTGTATGGGTGAGAGTGAGAGTGTGTATGTGAGTGTGTGTGTATGAGTGTAAGTGTGTGTATGGGTGTGAGAGTGAGTATGTGAGTGTGTGTGTATGAGTGTAAGTGTGTGTATGGGTGAGAGTGAGAGTGTGTATGTGAGTGTAAGTGTGTGTGTGTGTATGTATGTGTAGTGTAAGTGTGTGTGTGTATGGGTGAGTAGTGTGTAGTGTGTGTATGGGTGAGAGTGTGTGAGTGTGTGAGTGTAAGTGTGTGTATGGGTGAGAGTGAGAGTGTGTGTGTGTATGAGTGTGTGTGTATGTGTGTATGAGTGTAGTGTGTGTGGGTGAGAGTGAGTGTGTATGTGAGTGTGTGTGTATGAGTGTAAGTGTGTGTGTGTGTAGTGTATGAGTGTGTGTGGTGAGTGTGTATGTGAGTGTGTGTGTATGAGTGTAAGTGTGTGTATGTGAGTGTGTGTGTGTGTGTATGGGTGAGAGTGAGAGTGTGTATGTGAGTGTGTGTGTGTAGTGTGTGTGTATGGGTGAGAGTGAGTGTGTATGTGAGTGTGTGAGTGTAAGTGTGTATGGGTGAGCGTGAGTGTGTGTATGTGAGTGTGGGTGAGAGTGAGAGGTGAGTGTGAGTAGTGTATGTGAGTGTGTGTGTATGAGTGTAAGTGTGTGTATGGGTGAGAGTGAGTGTAAGTGAGAGTGTGTGAGTGTGTGTGTATGAGTGTAAGTGTGTGTGTGAGTGAGAGAGTGTGTATGTGAGTGTGTGTGTATGAGTGTAAGTGTGTGTATGGGTGAGAGTGAGAGTGTGTATGTGAGTGTGTGTGTATAGTGTGTGTGTATGGTGAGAGTGTGTATGTGAGTGTGTGTGTATGAGTGTAAGTGTGTGTATGGGTGAGAGTGAGTATGTGAGTGTGTGTGTGAGTGTAAGTGTGTGTATGGGTGAGAGTGAGAGTGTGTATGTGAGTGTGTGTGTGTATGAGGGGCTCCATCCTGAGAAGTGCTGAAGTCAGCAGGACACCAATTATCCAGCACCGCTGGCCTTCCCGCAACACCAAGACCCCCCCTTCCTTATACACCAGCCCCGCACCCCCGCACCCCACACCCCCGCCCCCGCACCCCACACCCTCCCTCTCTCTCACCAGGAGCCACACAGGAGCCACATCGATCTCTGCTCCTGCTCCTTCTCATCACAGAGGCCTGCTTACGGTGATTCAGACACAGTCAGCATGGAATAAGGCCCACGGAAATGGAGGAGAACAGATGCCCAAAGACAGCCGTGTTTACCAACACAGGGGTATAAATGTGGGTTTGCAGCCCCACAAATGCGGGAAGAAGCGACAGTGCATTTCTGATGGTCCTCAAATTCACGTGGAGACTGACCTCCTCTGTTTTATTAACTGTAGGTGCAATGCCAATCCTATTTTGCCAATATCATCAAAGAAACACAAATTATTCAGTGCAGGTGCACAGCCAGCTGGTCATGACAGGCTGCTGGGGAGCGATGAGACTGATGAGTTACATGTATTAACCAAAATGTGTGCACTGAAGTAACAACGCATATCGACAAATTTAAGGTGTGATGACAGCTGGATGATGCCAGGCTGACGGTATCAGTGCTGATGGTGCCAGGCTGATGGTATCAGTGCTGACGGTGCCAGGCTGATGGTATCAGTGCTGACGGTGCCAGGCTGATGGTATCAGTGCTGATGGTGCCAGGCTGACGGTATCAGTGCTGACGGTGCCAGGCTGACGGTATCAGTGCTGATGGTGCCAGGCTGATGGTATCAGTGCCTGCCAGGCTGGTGCCAGGCTGATGGTATCAGTGCTGATATCAGTGCTGATGGTGCCAGGCTGATGGTATCAGGTACGGTGCCAGGCTGACGGTATCAGTGCTGACGGTGCCAGGCTGCCGGTAGGCGGTGCCAGGCTGACAGTATCAGTCCTGATGGTGCCAGAGTGACGGTATCAGTGCTGACGGTGCCAGGCTGACGGTATCAGTCCTGATGGTGCCAGGCTGACGGTGTCAGTGCTGATGGTGCCAGGCTGACAGTGCCAGGCTGACGGTATCAGTGCTGACGGTGCCAGGCTGACGGTATCAGTGCTGATGGTGCCAGTGCTGACGGTATCAGTGCTGACGGTGCCAGGCTGACGGTATCAGTGCTGATGGTGCCAGTGCTGACGGTATCAGTGCTGACGGTGCCAGGCTGACGGTATCAGTGCTGATGGTGCCAGTGCTGACGGTATAAGTGCTGACGGTGCCAGGCTGACGGTATCAGTGCTGACGGTGCCAGGCTGACGGTATCAGTGCTGACGGTGCCAGGCTGATGGTGCCAGGCTGACGGTATCAGTGCTGACGGTTCCAGGCTGACGGTATCAGTCCTGATGGTGCCAGGCTGACGGTATCAGTGCTGACGGTGCCAGGCTGACGGTATCAGTGCTGACGGTGCCGGGCTGACGGTATCAATGCTGACGGTGCCAGGCTGACGGTATCAGTGCTAGCTGAACCGTTGTTGAGTGTCTGTGCATGCATGGTCCCTAGTTCTTGTAATGTGTCCTGCACCTTTCATACTAGGTGGTCGTAATTGGTGGTTTTTTGTCCAATTCAACATGAATCGGTGATGGAGGCTGTTGGTGAGAGAGAGTTCTCTGATTGGCTGTTTACCTTACCAAATCTGTGCACCAGAAGACAGCAGAAGTGAGCCAAGCCAGCAATCCACAAATAGAACAGATTATAATGGCAACACAAGACAAAATGTTCACATCAAAATCCATTTTGACATATATTTTCAAATAACTTTGCTCTGAAATTAATTAAAATTAAGATATTTACATCAAGAATTACATGGACATTTTTTAAATTTTGTTCCCATAATGTAAATTTCAAGCAAATAAAATAAGGTTACAGTGATAACGATTGGTTGAAGAGGGTGTTGTTTGTTTTGAAGAATCTTGCATGATCTGACCGTGACAAGCTAACATTGAAAAAAGATGTAGTGGTAGCTGCTGTTTGCTTTTTTGAATTGTGAATACAGAGTACTACCACCTGCTAGTACAGAGAGTCATTTCCTCTCACGCAGGCGCAGAACATATGTTTTGTCAGGCACTGAATGACATTGTGTAATGAGAGGTGACATCAGTAGTGCTGCAGCGTTACACACAGGCACTGAGTGTCTCTCTCAGTAGTGTGCTACAGCGTTACACACAGGCACTGAGTGTCTCTCTCAGTAGTGCTACACACAGGCACTGAGTGTCTCTCTCAGTAGTGCTACAGTGTACACACAGGTACACACAGGCACTGAGTGTCTCTCTCAGTAGTGCTACAGCGTTACACACAGGCACTGAGTGTCTCTCTCAGTAGTGCTGCAGCGTACACACAGGCTCTCTCAGTAGTGCTGCAGCGTTACACACAGGCACTGAGTGTCTCTCTCAGTAGTGCTGCAGCATTACACACAGGCAGTGAGTGTCTCTCTCAGTAGTGCTACAGCGTTACACACAGGCAGTGAGTGACTCTCTCAGTAGTGCTGCAGCGTTACACACAGGCAGTGAGTGACTCTCTCAGTAGTGCTGCAGCGTTACACACAGGCACTGAGTGTCTCTCAGTAGTGCTACAGCAGGCAGTGAGTACACACAGGCAGTGAGTGTCTCTCTCAGTAGTGCTACAGCATTACACACAGGCACTGAGTGTCTGTCTCAGTAGTGCTACAGCGTTACACACAGGCACTGAGTGTCTCTCTCAGTAGTGCTGCAGCGTTACACACAGGCACTGAGTGACTCTCTCAGTAGTGCTACAGCGTTACACACAGGCAGTGAGTGTCTCTCTCAGTAGTGCTACAGCGTTACACACAGGCAGTGAGTGACTCTCTCAGTAGTGCTGCAGCGTTACACACAGGCACTGAGTGTCTCTCTCAGTAGTGCTACAGCGTTACACACAGGCAGTGAGTGTCTCTCTCAGTAGTGCTACAGCGTTACACACAGGCACTGAGTGTCTCTCTCAGTAGTGCTGCAGCGTTACACACAGGCACTGAGTGTCTCTCTCAGTAGTGCTGCAGCGTTACACACAGGCACTGAGTGTCTCTCTCAGTAGTGCTACAGCGTTACACACAGGCAGTGAGTGTCTCTCTCAGTAGTGCTACAGCGTTACACACAGGCAGTGAGTGACTCTCTCAGTAGTGCTGCAGCGTTACACACAGGCACTGAGTGTCTCTCAGTAGTGCTACAGCGTTACACACAGGCACTGAGTGTCTCTCTCAGTAGTGCTACAGCATTACACACAGGCACTGAGTGTCTGTCTCAGTAGTGCTACAGCGTTACACACAGGCACTGAGTGTCTCTCTCAGTAGTGCTACAGCGTTACACACAGGCACTGAGTGACTCTCTCAGTAGTGCTACAGCGTTACACACAGGCAGTGAGTGTCTCTCTCAGTAGTGCTACAGCGTTACACACAGGCAGTGAGTGACTCTCTCAGTAGTGCTGCAGCGTTACACACAGGCACTGAGTGTCTCTCAGTAGTGCTACAGCGTTACACACAGGCACTGAGTGTCTCTCTCAGTAGTGCTGCAGCGTTACACACAGGCACTGAGTGACTCTCTCAGTAGTGCTACAGCGTTACACACAGGCAGTGAGTGTCTCTCTCAGTAGTGCTACAGCGTTACACACAGGCAGTGAGTGTCTCTCTCAGTAGTGCTGCAGCGTTACACACAGGCACTGAGTGTCTCTCTCAGTAGTGCTGCAGCGTTACACACAGGCAGTGAGTGTCTCTCTCAGTAGTGCTGCAGCGTTACACACAGGCACTGAGTGTCTCTCAGTAGTGCTACAGCGTTACACACAGGCATGACGTGCGTGACCATGCCAAGAAATTCACTATCTCTCTGTCTCGCTCTCACTCACTCACACACACACAGAAATACACTCTTTCTCTCCCTGTGTCTCTCTCACACGCAAATACTCTCTCTGTCTCTCTCTCTTACACATACACGTTCTCTCTCACACACACACACACATACACTCACACAGGCACGCACACACACACTCACACTAACACACAACTGGACACAATCACACAGTAACACACATTCAGAAGCACATTACACAGATACTTCACACACATGTTGGCATACACATACAAGCATTACACAATGGGTAGAAATGAGCAGCTAGATTCCAGCCAGTAAACCGTACCTGCATCTGTGACATCACTGCCGTGTCAGCACTGACATACATCCACCTGACATGAGAAAAGCACACCCACAGACATACAAAAATACACACAGCATGTGCGTAACCACCCACCCACACACCATCATATCCTGTCTGCAAGGGCAGAAGGCAATGATGTCATCGCACAGAAAAGCATTGTGGGAAAACCCCAGGCATTAAGCAGGGAAAGAGACTGATACATAAAGGACCATCCTGAGCCGTCAGGGATGACAGTTTTCAGCTCTCTGAACAGTTGCAGACGAGGCCGTTGAATGGACCAGCTCAAACACACTGAGAGCGATGAGTCAGGCTGATGTCAGAGGCACTCCTCTCTCTTTGGCATTGGTATTATTTGTGTCTATGACAGCAGCAAAGTCAAAACCCTCTCTGCTATTCTTACTCTGACACACTCATACTGTCCTTACTCTGGTTTTATTATAAATGCACGGAAGCTACATTTATAGCCTAATGTCGCCTTTTTTAATACCTGACGGCTTCAGAAAATACACCCTAGTATGAATTCCATTTGCTAATTCAGCACTTTCAACAGCCATGTGGCCAATTTTGGACAATAACAGAAGCAGGAAGCTTCACACACACACACACACACACACACACACACACACACACACACACACACACACACACACACACACACACACACACACACACACACACACAGAGAGAGAGAGAGAGAGAGAGAGAGAGAGAGGAGGCGAAAAACACAAGTCTGCCAAATCGCCGAGCGTCTTGGCAGATAGTCACAGAAATAGACTCATTGCGGAAGGGGAAAATGGTCTTTGGTTCAGCGGCAGTGGGAAATTGATATTGCTTGGCAAATGATCCTTCTACACGGCCTCCTTTCTTATTAATTATGATACAGTTATAATATTCACATTCTCCGCGAAAGCCAGTCCTGTAGCCCTGCCCAGACACTTGTCTGCGAGGCTATTGTAAATCTCAAGACAAGGAGGACCTTACCTGCGAGTGGCACAGAAAACAGGAACACACATAGACCTACCGCATATACATACGTTCGGGATCTACAGGTCTAAAACAAACAAAACTAGAATACATAACCATAATTCAGTCTTTTATACATTGTCTGTGGACGAACAGAATAATTAGTCTTTTCAACTATTGCGTCACAGCGCGCTGATTTGTGGAATTCATTTATTCATTTTCATCTGCGGCTCCGAGGAGGAGAAACAAAAAGACAAGTTCTAGACCTTTCTGAAGTAGTTACTTACTTAATAAAATGTATTTTAATTTGATTTAATCATTGTAGAAACCACCATCTCCGATGACTGTTGTTGGTAAAATGCCAAAGACAAGGTCAAATAAATAGGTCCCATGTTGTCCCTATGCAAGTCAAATGCCGTGTTACGTTAGGCTGCTCTGAAAGTAAACACGCAAATTGAAATACATAAATTAAAATATTATGTAGCTAATTTGTGGAGTGACTGCCCAGACGGCTAGGTTGCTACCAAGTCACATTTGTCAGTATTATTGTTGGCTAGCTAAGTAGGTCTTTAGCTGTCACTAACGGGGTAACTTACAAAGGAAACCAGGCTGGAGTCAATAATACTTCACATCACAGGCGCTAACGTTAGTTCACTGACACTGCATAGAAGCAAAGCCAGTTATGGACGTTAGCGATCCCTAAATAACGTCCCGATGGACATGCCAGTGCCTCCTCGGTGCTTACTGAGGTCATCGTCAGTTTAGGCTATCCGCTGAAAACCAGGGCAGGCCCACTGTGGGTCAACCCACGAAGACAGTGTGGACCTTTCTTAAATTTCACCAAAACTGCTACAGAGACAAACTGCAGTATGAGAGAAACGGAAACCTGCAGCTAGGTACGGACTAGCCGCGTAACGAAATGTTTAATATATTATAACTTTTATTTTATCATGTCAGGTACAAAAACAAGCAAGTATAGGTACTCGCGTTTCTCAATGAAAGACTGTTATATTCAAAGGAATAACATATAACTAGTAAAACGTGAAATTAATTTTACTCACACGTAACACGAAGATCCAGTATGGCATTGCAATGAACATGGCCAAGCGCCGAGCAGATTTCGATTAGTTCCCCACATGCCATTCTCGTGAAATTCGGCAGAACAATTGCCCGGTCATTAAGAATGCAGATGAGAAGAAAAGATTAAGTAGATTCTGCCTTTTTCTGTGAAAAAATCGGCAAAAACTAGTTTTGAAGCTAGGATTCTCTGGATCGTAATGCGTAGGTGGTGCCACAGGGCACCACAGTTCTTATCGAACCATTGCTTAATTTACATTAGTGGTTAAACAACAGTTAATAAAAGCAATGTTTTAATAATAATCATAACACAAATCATAATATGAATAATAATCACACAACTGGTGCAGTCATTTCAGGAGAATGCTCTGGGTTTAGCAAGGCCGCTGCAACCAAATAAGCATGTTGATTCACAAGGGATTCTAGGTGACACTGCTGTGTTAATTTAGCTAACATTGCCACGGCCTGACAAATTAATCTGTAAATATATTTTTTTGTTTCAGGTGTAAAAAATTCATTAAAATCATTTGAGAATTATGGCCAGCTTTAAATGTAATACTGTGACAAATATTTTTTTAAGCTTATGATCTATTTCATGGCCCCAGCATTGCAACTAATAATCACAGTTATGATAAGAACAAAAATAGTCACAATTAGCATACTTGCTAAGGAGCATATTTGAATGTTGGGTTCTTTTTAATTTGCACAGAAAGTAAAGAATGGCTTTACAGGCTGTAGTAGCATGTGAAGGCCCTCTGTGAGTCCACCTTCAGGTCACCACCTGTAGGGCCTTCAGCATTACTGTTATATCATGTCCATCCAGGGGTGGTCGGAAAAATCACAGAGGGGTTAAAGTTAAAATTGAAGTGAGTCGACCTCTAATCTATCTGTCTCTCTAGTAAACTGCAGGTCACCTCCACCATCACACAGGCCAACTGAGAAAGGGCAGACCACTGCACATGGCGTACATCACCCAGCGATAACCATCATCACCTCCACCATCACACAGGCTAACTGAGAAAGGGCAGACCACTGCACATGGTGTACATCACCCAGCGATAACCATCATCACCTCCACCATCACACAGGCTAACTGAGAAGGGGAGACCACTGCACATGGTGTACATCACCCAGCGATAACCATCATCACCTCCACCATCACACAGGCTAACTGAGAAAGGGAGACCACTGCACATGGCATACATCACCCAGCGATAACCATCATCACCTCCACCATCACACAGGCTAACTGAGAAAGGGCAGACCACTGCACATGGCATACATCACCCAGCGATAACCATCATCACCTCCACCATCACACAGGCTAACTGAGAAGGGGGAGACCACTGCACATGGCATCACATCACCCAGCGATAACCATCATCACCTCCACCATCACACAGGCTAACTGAGAAAGGGCAGACCACTGCACATGGCATACATCACCCAGCGATAACCATCATCACCTCCACCATCACACAGGCTAACTGAGAAGGGGGAGACCACTGCACATGGCATACATCACCCAGCGATAACCATCATCACCTCCACCATCACACAGGCTAACTGAGAAAGGGGAGACCACTGCACATGGCATACATCACCCAGCGATAACCATCATCAGTGATGGTTATCACACACACTGGAGGGGTGAACACACTGCACTGAGCACATCAGGACTGGAAAGGGTTAACCCTACTCCAGCAGCTGTACCTACTGCTAAATGAATCATGAGTGCACAAAGTGGTTTTCTGCCGTGCGTGTGGACCTGTCTACATAGCCACCTGCAAAGCCTTGGCTCACAAAGACAGTGCATGGTTTCCCATCACCAGGGCAGCAGCCGGGGGGCCTCCTCACTGCTGTGGGTGCAGCTGCCTCAACTGGGCATGGCTCACAAACAACAAAAACCATCAGCACGGCACGGCACAATTCAGACACAAAATGCCTGACATTCACAGGCCACACCAATAAAACAGGAATGGAATCAGTACTTGCTCCATAAAATGCAATTGGTAATGTATGTCCTGGTTAAAGCATAGTGTTGCATACTCCAGAGAGCACTGTTTAAAATGCTGTGCTATGGGAATTGGCTGTGCTATTGCAGAGCTATGGCTGGAGGGTAAGAAAAGCAATAAAACCACAGCCCATCTTCTCACATCTGCTGCTGTAAACATGGAAAAACACCTCTGTTCAATCTCACTCCATCTGTTCACTTTCGCCCTGGTAGCTGGTTTGTTATACATGGTTAAAAGATTGTGTTTGTGATTCACACAACGCTTAGTTGATACTGTTCATGTCAGGTCAGAAAACATAAAAACACAAAAATAATATTGTAGTTAAAGCAGTTTTAATGTTTTTTTGTTTGTTTGTTTTAATGTTTGGCACTGTCTGCTTACAGTCCACATGCAAAGTATATTAAGTGTATGTGAGTGAAAGACAAAAATCAAACCACGGAGGAAGTAAGGCAGTGTGTGTGATAATCCTGTCAAACATTCAGCAGTAATGCTGGCCTGTGTTCATACGACCAGAGACCATGAACACGATTACTGAAGCAGCATAGTAAAGGAGTTAAATCTGTTTCAGTACCTGCAGGTATGGAACTATCCAGGGGCATCACCTGACCCTATTTACAGAAATATTTTGGTGTGCCCAGGTAAATGGTCGGTAAATACTTTAAAATAATACTAGCTTTTGCAATTTATCATTAATGGGGTAGTGAGTGTTTGGGGCCAGTGTCTCAGTTGTGCTTCAAGTCAAGCAACACCGCAGGCACCAACCCAGCAATGTGGAGTATCTGCTCAGGCCATCACGGGCCATGTGTCCAGATCCGCAGTAGTCTACTGCCACCTAAAGTTGCAGCCTGGTACTGAATCACTTTGAACTCCGGTGCAGCAGGTGGCGATCTCGCCCGTTGTAATTTTATCCAAGAACTCAGACAACATGTTGCGAAAAGAAGAAAAAATTGTTGCGTGTACAATGTTGTTTACTTCCGGGGCAACTTCGGAATGTTTATGAAAAATGGCTTCTCTTGACAGGGTGAAGGTCCTAGTTTTGGGAGATTCAGGTCAGCGAGTTGCTAATTCATGTTTGTTTTAGTATGAAGTTGAACAGTTTTCATCATGACTGCATTTTGTGACAGCGCTATACTAAATGCGATTGTGCATAGACCGACATATGAGATTAACTAACTTTAGAAGGTTCATGTTGGAGAACGTAAACCAGCTATGCGCGGGTACCTCACCATTCAGGATACTTTCATACATAAATATTTGAACGCCTCAGAGGTCTTTAATCAGCTAGATTTATATCATGTAAATAGTTGCCACGTTTGACTGGCTACGTATTTAAGATTTGAGAAACGACCTTCCCACTTGTACAAATGGCATTTGCTTGTTTCTTCTGAAAACCGTGTTCTTGCTGTAACGTTATTTAAGGTCTTGTTACTAAAAATATTCTCGGTGGGTTTTTCAGTTAACACATCTTTGACAATGTCGAGAAAAATAAACTAACTAATTGCAACTATGTATGGAAGGTAGAATCTTTCAGATGGCTAAAATGATCTAAACTTTTTGCCTCACCTGTACCCCCATCACCTCAGTGAAACGGTCTCATTTTATACCTTAGGAGTTGGGAAGTCATCTCTGGTGCATTTGTTGTGTCAAAACCAAGTGCTGGGAAATCCATCGTGGACCGTCGGCTGCTCGGTTGATGTTCGGGTAAGAAAAGCTTTCAAAACAGCTGCGGTTTGCCATCTTAATTGTATGGTTATGCAGTATTTCGTTGATTTTCTTAGATTGATTTAAGTAATTTATCTGTGGCATCTCTACATTTTACCAACAATTGTAGGAGGTGGGGTCGACCTGTGGAAATGAGCTTCATTCAAAATGCCCCCTGCCCCGAGCTCTCTCCCTGTGGAGTAACCGCAGGGAGAATTTCCTTTGATTACTGTTCCTCAGACGTGCCATCATGAAGCTTATAAACGTTTTCCAAACGTCTGCACATGTATATTATCATAACGAAACGGAAACATAATCAGGAAATATATACTTCTACAAGTGTTGTGTTTATATCTTTTTGTACTAATCACCATACATATTTACAGGTGTTAATGGTGTTAATGACCTAATTGCTAACCCTGGAAAATGTGTAACAGCTAATTTTCCTGAATTTTATACATAATATGGTACATTCTTCTGCTTGAGATCAAACAAGTAAGAGGAGGATGACATAGAACCTTTGCCATAACAGGTTCATGACTACAAAGAGGGCACTCCAGAAGAGAAGACTTACTACATTGAGTTGTGGGATGTTGGAGGATCTGTAGGAAATGCAAGCAGTGTGAAAAGCACCAGATCCGTTTTCTACAACTCTGTGAATGGTAAGGAGTGACTGTGATCACACATTGCAGAGAGCATCGTCCTGTGATCTGTGCCCATAGATCTGCAGTGTTATTGTTTGTGTTGTGTTTTCATTTAGGCATTATTTTAGTCCATGACCTGACAAACAAGAAGTCCTCTCAGAATTTATACCGCTGGTCATTAGAAGCCTTGAATAAAGATTCATCTCCCACAGGAGTTATCGTCACAAACGGGTACGTCTCTGAATATAGTACGCTTTCTCCTGTAGTAGTTTTACAGAAGGTAGCAGTAGTCAATTTGTAAAGCCAGGAGTTGATTTGTTCTGTTTCCTCCGATATGCCTGAAGTGACTATGACCGGGAGCAGTTCGCTGAGAACCCTGTCCCTTTGCTCATAATCGGGACGAAGTTTGACCAGATCCCTGAGAACAAACGTAACGATGTGCTCAAGAGGACCACCTTCCTGTCTGAAGATTTCAACTCAGAGGAGATAAATCTGGTGTGTCCTCCATCTTATGACCCAGCCCCTTTGACCCCAGAGTTAGTTTAGGGTTTTTAATATTGATGAAAAAAGAACAAGGCCAGGATTAAGGTCTCGGGGGCAGTTAGTGTAGGATGTTTCAACAGAGACAAAGACCATTCACATTGCATTGCACAGACATTCACCATGCTTCTCCCCTGAAACTCTTGCTGTCTGTAACTCCTCCCCTTCCTCAAGGTTAGCCACACCCTTTCACCTCCAGTTTGGTTCCAGTTTAAATTATAGATCCATGACACACATTTCTGATTAGACCAATAAACTATCATTTACAGTATCACAGTAGGCATATGCTATGAGTTGTTGCAGATGATGCTTCTGTGGGTGGGTCATATTCATACACGCTCATCTACGCTGTTCCCCACATGCTCATGTCCCGTGCTGGTCATTGTCTTACAGGACTGCACAAATCCACGGTACTTTGCTGCAGGTTCGTCTAACGCAGTGAAACTGAGCAGATTCTTCGACAAGGTGAGACAGGCAGCAAGTCACACATCTGTCCAGTCACATGCGCATGGTGCACACATGCATTCTTACGTGTGTGTATGAAATTTTGTAGACTTTTAGATCTATATTTTCTAGCTCTTTGTAAGCTATTCAGGCTAAAACATGGCATCTTATACTTTCATTTCTAAATATGCAGTTATACTTGTAATATTTCTAAACATTTTCCTTGTTTTTGGAGTACATTGTGCAGTTAACACCTATATGTTCCTCCAGTGCAGGCTAAAGGGTGATGTGTGTGGTTTCTGTTTACCCACAAAATGGCTGACTGTCAGGGCCTCTGGGTGGCTTTAGTGGATAAAATGTTTGCAGGGGAGCCCTGAGATTGGGGTCTTGCCATTGCTGGCTATGGCTGGAGGTTCCCATTAGCGTGGCATCAATTGGCCCAGCCTTGCTGGGGATGATAGGGGGTAAGCTGGCTAAAATTTGTTAGTTTCATCGCTATAGCGCCCACTCTAGTCATTCTGGGCGCCTGTGGCAGCAAGAACTGATGGTGCGCTGACTGGCTGGCTGTCTGTTTTCACACAAAATGGCTGACTGTCTGTTCCTGCTGGTTTATGTTTCAGGTGATAGAGAAGCGGTATTTCACACGGGACCCAAACACGGTTAGTCATTACAGCTGTTCAAGCTTTGATGCAATGTAATGACACAACAATGTAATAGCAGTGTCATCACCTTACTGGTGGAAAACAGAGGGAGCTCCACCAATCACACGCTATGCTTAGAACACTGCTGATGGTCATCACCTTACTGGTGGAAAACAGAGGGGAGCTCCACCAATCACAGGCTATGCTTATAACACTGCTGATGGTCATCACCTTACTGGTGTAAAACAGAGGGGAGCTCCACCAATCACAGGCTATGCTTATAACACTGCTGATGGTCATCACCTTACTGGTGTAAAACGGAGGGGAGCTCCACCAATCACACGCTATGCTTAGAACACTGCTGATGGTCATCACCTTACTGGTGGAAAACAGGGGAGCTCCACCAATCACACGCTATGCTTATAACACTGCTGATGGTCATCACCTTACTGGTGTAAAACGGAGGGGAGCTCCACCAATCACACGCTATGCTTATAACACTGCTGATGGTCATGCCAGTGGGCAGCTGGGGAGTGCAACCCAACATTATCCACCGGTTACTGCCAGTGTTATTCTGCTGGAGTTTTCAGTGAAGCCTGTGATTGGTGGAGCTCCTATGTATTCTGTGATTAACATCCCTGATTTGTAGTATAAGTTAAACAGGAAAAGGCCTTGTTTTATGTGTTCTCTCATGTCTCCTCCGCACAGATGATCGGCTTCTCAGACAGGAAACGTTTCAACTTCAAGAGCCTTCATTACGACTGAGCTCCGAGCCAGCAGGGAAATCGCTGCCCCCTTCAGGACAGTACCTGCAAATGCCCTCAGCTCAGCTCTCAGCACTGTCAGCAAACTGAGGGACTGACCAATAATGACTCTAAAAGCTGCATGCAGCACAGAGGGGACGCTCAATCAATACTACTGCCCACCCCTGAATGCATGAGACGCTGGCTCTCAGCCAACAGGGTATTTATAAAGACTCTGCTGGGATCTCTGCAGCAAGGTGGTGTTGGACAAACATAAAGCAGCCCTGGGAAACGCAGAGTCAGTGGCCTTTCAGGTGCTCGTCTCCACTAGCAACCGCAGGAGAGCGGCCAAATTACTTGTACAAAGAATTACTGCATTTAAAGATTATTTTTAAAAATATACACCAAGTGCATAAAAAACATGTTTCTGATATTGTACTTTAGTCAATGAAAATGGCATTACTTCTAGGAAGTAAAGGGGAAGTACACTACCTGGAATCTAGTTTTAAAAATGTGTGTAGTTTACTCTGATAATGTTTCCTGTAAGGGTATGAGGGAATCCACTGAAGCACAGAGGGGTGAAGTTGCACACACAATCCCTCCTGTTTACTGTACGTAACCGGTGGGGATACACAGCTATGTCGCCGTTCCTGATATCTCCAGATAAATGATGACACGCTGGTTCTGGGAGCAGACATGTTTTCTGGGGCCATTAGCATTCCGCTGGGTCAGCTGTCCCACAGCGCCAGTCTTACTGTGTGCTCACCCACCTTCTGGCTCTTCCACACTTATGCTCTGAAAATCTGTGTTTCCTGATGAATCTAGAAAAAAAAATTGTTTAAAATCCTTGAGCTTTATTAAAACTTCTGCTTGTCAATCAGTCACTTCCCTGATGGGGCAGAGAGACTGGCACCATTAATGAGTAGAGCTATGATACGCCAAAGCCTTTTGATTAGTTCAGAAAAGTCTGTTACTGGTGGCTTTTTCTGGCTTTCCCTATTATGGCATTCACAAAACTGCAAGCTACTGCCACTGGGTGGCACTACAGACAGTCAGTCATTGACATATTTGAAACCAATCACTAGGTGTTACTCACCAAAGCAAAACGTGGTATGTTACTCTACCCACTGGTTTTCATAATCTCACGCTTTAGTCTCACCAGTGACCTGTCACCATTTCCAGCTTCACTGGGAGCAGACAACATGAATGAAAGCAAAGCAGTACCTGCAGACTGTGCCGAGTTTCTGCTTCACTCTCATGGGTAACCCGAATCCTAGTTCAGCGGCTTTACCTGTGCGCACTAGCTATGCAATCTGAGTTTAGTTTTAACCAAACAGCAGCCTCTGTGTCTCAAATGGGAGGATAGAAACGTCTGCAAACGGTTTTATACTGTGTTGCAGTAAGAGCCAGGCTTGTGCGTTTTTGTCACTCTTAGGTTTTTCTTTCCTGTCTTTCTCGGCCACAGGTCTGGGGCATGGGCATTATGCTAAATAAGGCCTTCTGGCTGCAGCCATTGCACTAAACTCATGTTTTATAAGGCTAGCGAATCATACAGCAAGCCCAGATCACATTTAATAAGAGGTGGCTTGAAATGTTGAATCAAAGTAAAACTTGAATGAAGCACAATACCTGAAGAGGCGATGTGTTTATTTTCAGTTTGTCATTGTGATTGATTACTCTTACCTTTGTAACAATGATTTATAAATAAATCTGTTTGTTCCATTATCGGCTTTTTCACCGCATTATGTCTTTATATTGTAGTACTTTTTAGTTCTCCTGCTTTGACAGATAAACATCAATAAAATGCTCAGAGGTGTAATAAATATTAAGCTAGATTTTATGTCTAGTTTTATATACAACATTGTACTTTTTACAATACAGAAATGTACACTCTGAATTACAAATATAGAAGCAGAAGTTAGAAACTGGAAGTATAAAACATGATGAACATGGCTTGACCCCCCGGGCACACCTGGGGACAGGCAGCAGTCTGGCCTGGATCAGCTCAGCTCCCTGAAGCCTCTGATCAGAGAGGGTGTCCCAACGCCGCAGCGGCAGCAGCCTGCAGGGGGACCCCACTGAAGAGAGGCGATGACTGGCTGCCAGCCCTACGATTCCGCCTTTTTCCGGGATTTAAGGAAGGGCTGGTGGAAAACATCATGCAGCCGACGGGCCTGAAGGAGACACAACCCCACATCACTACATGCTAACATGCTAAAGAACACAACCCCACATCACTGCATGCTAACAAACACAACCCCACATCACTGCATGCTAACAAACACAACCTCACATTACTGCGTGCTAACATGCTAACGAACACAACCCCACATTACTGCATGCTAAGGAACACAACCCCACATTACTGCATGCTAACATGCTAAAGAACACAACCCCACATTACTGCATGCTAAGGAACACAACCCCACATTACTGCATGCTAACATGCTAAAGAACACAACCCCACATCACTGCACGCTAACATGCTAACGAACACAACCCCACATTACTGCATGCTAAGGAACACAACCCCACATTACTGCATGCTAACATGCTAAAGAACACAACCCCACATCACTGCATGCTAACAAACACAACCCCACATTACTGCATGCTAACATGCTAAAGAACACAACCCCACATCACTGCATACTAACAAACACAACCCCACATTACTGCATGCTAACATGCTAAAGAACACAACCCCACATCACTGCATGCTAAGGAACACAACCCCACATTACTGCATGCTAACATGCTAAAGAACACAACCCCACATCACTGCATGCTAACAAACACAACCCCACATTACTGCATGCTAACATGCTAAAGAACACAACCCCACATTACTGCATGCTAACAAACACAACCCCACATCACTACATGCTAACAAACACAACCCCACATTACTGCATGCTAACAAACACAACCCCAAATCACTACATGCTAACGAACACAACCCCAAATCACTACATGCTAACAAACACAACCCCACATCACTACATGCTAACAAACACAACCCCACATTACTGCATGCTAACAAACACAACCCCAAATCACTACATGCTAACAAACACAACCCCACATTACTGCATGCTAACAAACACAACCCCACATTACTGCATGCTAACATGCTAAAGAACACAACCCCACATTACTGCATGCTAACAAACACAACCCCACATCACTGCACGCTAACATGCTAACAAACACAACCCCAAATCACTACATGCTAACAAACACAACCCCACATTACGGCATGCTAACAAACACAACCCCACATTACTGCATGCTAACAAACACAACCCCACATTACTGCATGCTAACAAACACAACCCCACATCACTGCATGCTAACAAACACAACCCCACATTACTGCATGCTAACAAACACAACCCCACATTACTGCACGCTAACATGCTAAAGAACACAACCTCACATCACACTGTACTAAAAATACATTAATGAACAACCTCACATCACTGCACGGTAACATGCTAAGGAACACAACCCCACATTACTGCATGCTAAGGAACACAACCCCACATCACTGCAGGCTAACATGATAAAAAAACACAACCTCACATCAGACTGTGCTAAAAATACATTAACAAACACAACCTCACATGACTGCATGCTAACATGCTAAAGAACACAACCCCACATTACTGCACGCTTACATGCTAAAGAACACAACCCCACATCACTGCACGCTAACATGCACGCTAACATGCTAAAGAACACAACCTCACATCACATGCATGCTAACATGTTAATGAACACATACCCACGTCACTGCAAGCGAACATGCTAATACAGCCCCAAAACATCACAAGCTAACAACTCTGAAATCTAATACTATCCATTATACGCATAGTAAATTCTTTATTGCAACAATGTTTAAATAAATTATTACTTAGCGTTTCGTGGATATTTTGCTCATTGAAAGGCTCATCCGCTTCACTCACCTTCTGTGGTCCGAGCCCAGGGCAGAGCGTAAGCTCTTCTTTGGAGGCGTTTATGATCCCCTCCATTGTCTGGTTACAAGAAGCAAAGACATTTTAATCTAAACATGATACTGTATGTTACGGGTTTCTGAATCAGATATACCTCAAGTAATGTCTGAAATAACTTACTGAGAACGTGGACATCAGGGTCATGGCGTCGGTCTTGTTTACAGACTTAACCGTGGTCAGGCAGTCGGTAACCTGTGAAAAGGCCAAACATGACAGCACAGTCAGTGTCCAGGGGCGGCGCTAGGGGAAGCTCTCCCCCTGGAACAGAGAGGTTCCTGCAGGTGGGCAGGCCAAACTGCTGTAGATAAGGTTAGCACTTGAATGAGAGGCCTCCTGGGAAAACTAAGATGCTGGTGGGACAGTAGGGGGCACTGTTCTCTTTGGACCAAAAGAGAACCCCAATGACCCTGCACAGCAACAGAGACACTGTGCTGTAGAAGGTGCCATCCCACTGAATTCCTAGTTGAGCTGTTTACATAAAGGAAAAATAAAACAGAACCTCATGCAGGAATTGCTCCTGCTTCCCATACCTTAGACAGGAAGTCCTTTTCCACATGCTCCTTCAGCAGATCAGCAGGCTTCTTCTCGTAGGCCTTGTAGGTCTCCAGGTAGCGGCCCGCCTCCTCTGGGCTATGGAATACACCATAGAGCATTATGAGCCAGTGTGGTTTGGACCAATCAAAGAATTACCCTTTTACAGCCAATCAATGGTGGTTAAAATCAGTGAGTTACTGTTCACTCCACACTCACGATCTCACTGACTGACTTATATGGGACTGCAGGGTCTGTAGGTTTTGTGGTTTCCTTTTGGTCAGCTCTCAGTTTAGGGTTTGCAACCCAAATGTGTGGGTTGTAGACAAAGAATGACTGAAATGCTGAAAGAAGCCAAAAGCAGCAGACAGTGCAGCTCAATAGGAATACGGCCTGACGTTCCCTCACCTCCAGGCCAGGATGAGGGTGCAGTCAGCCATGATGCAGATACGAGCCAGCTCTTTCAGGGCATGGTGGGGGTCTTTCTGCAGAGAGACACGACAGGAGAGACCATAAGCATACTGCACCATACCAACCAGTCGCCAGTGTAGGAGCAGCTGGCTGCTCAACTCTCCACCCTAAGGGCTGCAGGCCACCAGTCAAGCCCTGCTCCACCTGGCCTCACAGTTTAGTTCGCCTGCTGGAACTGTGAGGAGAGATCAGTAGTGAGACCAGGCTCAGGTAAACACCTGCAGAACCTGCCTCCCTCAGGGAGTGGAGTTTACTGGATAGAGTCTGCCTCTTTATTAACAAAAAAGGTAAAGCAGAAATCCTCCTGTTTGGTCTCACCACGTCCACCTGCACCAGCAGCACCCTCAGCATAAAGGACTGGCCAAGCTGCTTCAGACGGTCATGAATGTAGTTGGGGTTCAGGTTGTGGTACCTCAGACTGCAGCAAGAGGTATTCACATGGTTACTGGTCATACAGTTTACACGGGTACACAGTCATATGATCAGAATGTCAAACAGCTAATAAAGGTAACAGCCATGCAGTCATGTGGTATCATGGTCATATAGTTAACACCTACACTGAGATGATTCATCAGTGAAAGACACCCGCACTCTCACTGCTGTTCTCTCTTGCTAAGGGGGGTGTTACCTGAGGAACAGGGCACAGGTGGTCTGCCCCAGGACATAATCTGGCAGCACCTCTCCAAACTCCCATGGGACAGTCCTCACAAACTTCAGGATAGGGTTTCCCCTCTAGAGCAACAAGAATACAGAACATACTGACTGCAGAGGCCACACAAGCCTGTACAAAACAACTCCTGGACACACTTTTAGATAAGCAACATCAGCCACCTCTCCTGCAGTACTGTGTGGCCTGTAGGGTGTAAAACGTAAGAGTCCGGTAGCACTACATATCAAAGGATGAATATTTTGGTTAGATATTTTGGTGTGGTTGTAACTGGACACCCTTGTACATTTTTACACCATGAAACTTTTCTTGAAGATGAAGGGTGGAGGGATTTGATTCTCACCTGCCTGGGGCTAACAATGATGCTGTTTCCTGAGCCAAGCAGTTTGGTGGCACTGATCAGACCCACCTCTGACCTCTGACCTCCCCCAGGCTCCGCCCCAGGCTCCACCCCAGCCTGTGGGACCTCCTCTTGAGGGGGCGAGGGCTCACAGTTGGGACTGCCCCCCTTTGCAGCCCCACCGTGGGGATCCCCAGAGGCCCCCGAGTCCCGCCCCCCATACCCCAACCCCACCGATGGCTCCACTGGGGGAGGGGCGGAGTGCTGAGCTGCCGCTTGCTTGCTCTGGATGATAAACTCCGCATAGGACAGCGATTGGCCAGCAGATGAGGGTACAGGCTGAGAAACACACTCTGCTGATCGGATTCCATCTGCACCCACAGAGGAGGGTTTAAACAGGGGCTTCACCTGTACAGGGAGGAGGGAGAAATGACAATGCAGTATCGGCCTCTCTCTACACTTCTGCACAAACTGTGCAATTACTAGCCTATTTTAATTTCACCGTGACTTTTCCACTGCTCCTTATGTGTCAATTCTGCAGACAATGCACTTAGCTTCCCACTGATCCCAACCAGGCCGAAAGCACAGCGTTTTCTCTGTAATTAACTGGAGCAATGAAACACTCTGCACTGAGCTAGTGGCAAACAGCCTCACAAGGCGATTCGAATTTTGCCACGCATACTATCAAGATATGTCGCAAACATGCACACTGGGACTTGTAGTCTAAACTAGCTAGCCTACACCAATTCCCAGAAACAAACATATTGTTGGGCTAATGGTTTACGTATGTACAGTCTACGGCATGTGCAACGCAAACTCCCGGACATTTTTAGGAATTAAATACCATTTCGGACGGATACTGAATTTTCCTGAGCGATTGCAAGAAGCTGAGAAGTTATTACGAGTAGCTTGTTAGCTACGTTTTAACACTAACTCCATGAAGTTATCCCCTTCCAGAGCCTGGCACTGTGCTAAAACAGCCCTTCAGCACAATCTTGCAAGCCTCGCTGATTTAGCCGTAAATATTTATGCAGCCCACAGTAGAGGTTAGCGACCCGCTTTAAATACCGTTCCCTTCTTCCATATCTAGCAGCACTAGTGCTTAAACATGTTAGGTAGCTACCGATAAACAGAACAGTTCACGACAAAACTAACAAACAAACATTCTCTGCAGACCCTGTTAGGTACCGATACCTTTCACATTACGGCCTCAAAAGCTGCTGACCAGCAAGTTAAACAACAGATTACAAACCGGAATTCTCTCTTTTGTGAAAGCAGAATCGTCCAAGTTGACACTGAACTTCTTTTTCTCCATACTACTGACAAACTACACTGCTGCAGTGCACAGTTCACTGTGAGTGAGTGGTTTGTTTCGGCTGCAGAACTGCCGCCATTGGAAACACACAGGATTTATCAGTCGAGCACAGAGTAATCGACCTTCCTTACAGTTGCACGTCTTTAGCGCTGTGCAGCACCTCAGAAACACCCCAGCTGCTCCGAAGCCTGGTTGCAGTGTGCTAAACACTCGTAATTTCCAGTAAGTTGTGTAAAATGTTATTCCATTGTAGTCTTCAATACTCGTCCAGGCGTGCACACATTCACACTTTTAAATCCCGTCTCTCTGGCAACCATATGCACGAATTAAGGGAATTTTTACACAAACTGGCAACCCGAAAAGTCTGCGCAGTCGATCGGTTTGGGAAAGTCCGATCCTGCTCGGCTGTTTGGAATAAAGCCGTCTCTTATGTTACAGCATACATTCAACTTGCAATGAGATACCCGAATCACTCTTCATGTTTCTAAAATATATTATATTTTGTTTAAACGTTGTGGAAAACATAACTAAAATGTCACTAGAATTAGCTAAAACGTGTAACAACAATTTCATAAGCATTGTATTTGAGCAGGTTACTGAATATCGTCAAAACAACGTCAGAGCTTAGAGTATGAAAATAATAATATATGCATTTCTACGGTCTAATACTTGTTAATATATATTGGTCACATGTTTGGTAAAGTTGGGCAGAGCAAACTAAGAAAAGAGAGGAGCGTAGTTTCAATGTAGTGCGCGGTCCAGTCAAACTTGTTAATATCTACTTTGCTGCTTGTCCACCTGCGTTTTACCCGATTGGTAGAAAATAGGCTTTAAGCTATTTGGGTTTCGGGAGAATCGAGAAATACAACTCCATATAATTAAAATAACCAACACTGACTGATGAATCTCAAGATCGACACAGAGCTGAGGGGGAAATTCCATTACTCATGTCCAGTAGAGGGCACTCATACTCTTTCTAGAAGGAAATGTAAAAGCGTCACGCCGTAGAAGCACACACATTGTAAATTGAAGATCCACAAACCAAAGGTTCTGTTTTGACAATATCAAAACATAGGGTAAGATGATAAAAACCTATATATATTACATTGAATAATTGGTGCATTATTTATCATTTAATTAATCGTACCCACCATGGTGTGATAGGCTGGTCTACAAGAAGAAACGCGTAAAGGCAAAGTTAATAGCAGTTTGGAATGTAAGTTACAATCGCCTAATCGCTGCGTTCTACTTACGTGACATGGATGCCATACTTTTTAAATTAACACTATATAAATTACGACTGAAATTACTAAAGGCAACAACACTTTTGGCTGTGGCATGATATCCAATATGGTAAAACATACCGTAAGACGTGTCAAATAACTGCAGCCTGCTTATACAATGATGTATGGATCTAGAAACATTTATTTCTGTCACTACCAGATTTAGCCAGTTGTTTAGTTTATCTGTTGTTTAGTAGTATCTGACTTGTATATCTCATGTATGGCTGTCACTAATGATTATATGTAATGTTTCGATTAATCTGACGATTATCCTAATAGAGTAATCGGAAAAAATATAAGTAAAAATGTACTTATATGAGGGATAAATGGATGACAAACAATACGTTTAATTATCATGAGATCTCCAACTAATAAATTCCATTCACAAAAAAAGACAAATATATTTGTTTTAAAATTACCCTATATTATTTATTTATACAGAATTGTCAGGTAGATTCTTAAAAAAGTGTACTTATACAAGTGTAATAATTATGGATTTTACAGAATTATTTAATATTACGCTTAAGCAGCTCAATGAGTGAGCACTGGGGGAAAAAAAAAAAAACATTTGTTAACAATGAGCTAGCAATCTGACTGCTAACAGCTAAGATAGTTTATAAAGACCCAGTTGAATCAAATGCACGTGTCAAACATCCAGTCAAAATGACAGTCACCGGTGTATGTATCAGCGATGTCCCTCATGAGATTTAAACCTATAGTCCTTCAGTTACTGAACCTCCAGAGATTTCAGTGTGTTTGGCTGTGTCCTCTAACTGCCTGCTATATGTGCTGAGTTTTGAAGAACTTCTGATGGTGTGGAGACTACACAGGAAGAGACAGCCACATTAGTAAGAAATACCAGACAAACAAGGAAATGAGCAGAAGCAGGGGGCACACACAGCGGCCGCAGGGGGAATGAGCAGAAGCAGGGTGGCACACACAGCGGCCGCAGGGGGAATGAGCAGAAGCAGGGGGGCACACACAGCGGCCAGGGGGCAGCAGGGGGAGGCCAGGGGGCACACACAGTGTCCAGCTCCAGCTCTGGAATCCAGCCAGAGGTCAGTGAAGGAGAGCTGTCCAGCTTCGCAGCTATCAGACACATTATTGATTTTTGGCCCGATGATCTGATCTATCTGTGTCCGGTGTCACCACCTTGACCACTGTCATGGAGAGCTGCGTCCTTCTGTGACCTATAACCCCACAAATGGAGAGAGTGGCCAGTGAAGGTCACTGCTCAAGTTCAAAGGTCGAGGTGCTAAAATCTGGCCCATGATACCCAAGCATTTTCCTCTTTCTCTGCCGGACAGCTGGACCTCCTGCAGCCATTAGTGATCAATTTCAGTAACGCTGTGAGACGTGACTTCACTGCCACCGTGACTGTATCAGACACATTTCCCAAATGTAATGTCATATAAAGGTCTGGGGACTGTGGGAACTGCAGGAGAGCTGGCTCTGTCTGACGGAGGAGAGGTTTCGCCAGCAGCAGGTGGGGTGGATCAGCTTAGGCATGTGATTATGGTACTCAACAGGCCTCATGTCCTCCAGGCTAATTCTTTCCTCATGTGACGCTGTGTGTGAGCTCCCAACTGATGCCATGACCATGTCAGTTATGAGGTAAAAGGTGAAACTGATCCGAGATCAGCACCGCAGGTCTGACACGCTTTATGAGTCCTGACCCTGGCTGGCTAAAGCTGACCCTGAGACGCTTTATGAGTCCTGACCCTGGCTGGCTAAAGCTGACCCTGAGAGGGATGAAAGTGCCATTACAGTGAGCATCTTTACAGTGGGATCACCTAGCAACGGTTCCCCTGGCCCCACAATGCTTTGCAGCATACCTTCCTATTGTACGGTTTTTTCAGAGTTTATGCCACTGATTGTGTGAAGCAGCGTCAGCATTACTCCATCCTACCCTTGGAGGGAGATTGGGGGTGTAGAGTTTTGGGGTCACAGGGTGCGGGGTCATTAGGGGCGTATCTGGGCATGCTCGCGCATGGGTGCCCAGACTCCGCCCCACCCTGTGAGGAGGCTGGGCCCAGATGGGGAGCGGAGCTGGGGCATCCCGGGGGCGGCTGGTGTATGAGCCTGCCACGGCCCCCTGAGTTTGGGGATGTGTTGCCCATAGAGGAGCAAACAGGATTAGTCACAGAGATCAGCCTAAAGCCGGCTGCTCATATGGTGCTATGCTACACCGCTACCGCTCAAAGGGCCTGCCGCGCTTGAGGAAATGGTGAATATCACCCAATCACACCTTCATTTCCTGACCAGTTTGCCCCCTGCTCCTCCAACGCCCCACCCCCAACACCCTGGCCGCTCCTCACCCCTTCATCTCTGTGGGTGTGAGTAAATGTAAATCAAATCAGTAAAAAACGAATAAACAAACAAAAAAAAGTTGTGAATATAATCTTTGATGGTCCTGATAAGAAGAACTGAGTGCATTTCCAGTCAGCAGATCCATTCCCTGCGCACAGTAACCACCAGACATTTTCATTGCTTTATGTTTCTTTCTGCACACCATTTTTGTCTACCAACTTGAAGAGCACAGTCTGGTGTTTCCCTGTGTCAGCACTGAGGGTGTTAGCACAGTCTGGTGTTTCCCTGTGTCAGCACTGAGGGTGTAGCACAGTCTGGTGTTTCCCTGTGTCACTGAGGGTGTTAGCACAGTCTGGTGTTTCCCTGTGTCAGCGCTGAGGGTGTTAGCACAGTCTGGTGTTTCCCTGTGTCAGCACTGAGGGTGTTAGCACAGTCTGGTGTTTCCCTGTGTCAGCGCTGAGGGTGTTAGCACAGTCTGGTGTTTCCCTGTGTCAGCACTGAGGGTGTTAGCACAGTCTGGTGTTTCCCTGTGTCAGCGCTGAGGGTGTTAGCACAGTCTGGTGTTTCCCTGTGTCAGCGCTGAGGATGTTAGCACAGTCTGGTGTTTCCCTGTGTCAGCACTGAGGGTGTTAGCACAGTCTGGTGTTTCCCTGTGTCAGAGCTGAGGGTGTTAGCACAGTCTGGTGTTTCCCTGTGTCAGCGCTGATGGTGTTAGCACAGTCTGGTGTTTCCTGTGTCAGCACTGAGGGTGTTAGCACAGTCTGGTGTTTCCCTGTGTCAGCGCTGAGGGTGTTAGCACAGTCTGGTATTTCCCTGTGTCAGCACTGAGGGTGTTAGCACAGTCTGGTGTTTCCCTGTGTCAGCACTGAGGGTGTTAGCACAGTCTGGTGTTTCCCTGTGTCAGCGCTGAGGGTGTTAGCACAGTCTGGTGTTTCCCTGTGTCAGTGCTGAAGGTGTTTAAATCGTGAGAGGTGCAGCTGAGTGGCGGGCAGTATAACCACCCCGCAGATGAAATGCAGATGATGGCCATAGCCAGGCGTTAGACCCAGGCGTTCGTATCCTGCCCATACACAGTGCTCTCTGGAAGGGCTTTGTGGGCCTCTCCTTCCCTTCTCTCTGAGCTTTGGGGCTCGGCAAACAAGACCTCAGGGCCTGGCCAATTTGTTCTGACAAATCTGTGGATTTTGAGGAGGTGGGCTGCTCTGTGGAACAAGTGCTAAGTGTTTGTGTGCCAAGCCCCCCCCCCCACTCCTGCCTTTGTGTGACTGCAGTACAGACCTGGGGCAGAGCTGACCCTGCAGTACAGAGCTGGGGCAGAGCTGACCCTGCAGTACAGACCTGGGGCAGAGCTGACCCTGCAGTACAGACCTGGGGCAGAGCTGACCCTGCAGTACAGACCTGGGGCAGGATCACTATGGTGGGATTTTCTCCTCTTTCTTGCTTTCCCTGTCTTTCCCTTTCTCTCTCTGTCTTCATTCTTTATCTTACCACCCACACCCACCCAATCGTATAATGGGGGTGTTTCATTATTAGAATAATAAAAAATGTAGTGAAAAATGAAGTTCACTCACTTACTTTTATTTTTTGTGCAGTGTGATATTCCCAGCAGTGAGCTGAATTGGGCTGGAGGGCGGGGGCGGCACAATGGGCTGAGGTCTGTGTATTAGCACAAGTGGCTCAGTCACCCTGCAGCAGCACAGGGCCAGCCAGGGCTCAGCCCCACCCGCATGCTGATCACAGGATTAGCCTGGCCACCCCGCTCCAGAGGGTCAAGTGCACCACCCAAAAAGGAGGGGCATGAGGGACAGAGAGGGGAGAGGGAAGAGGCAGTAGAGGCGGTAGTAGTGGTAGAAACGCTATTTGTAACTACAATATTTTTAGTAATATTAGTTTGAGCACTATATATGGTTATATATATATATATATACAATGTATACCATGTTTATTATTTATTATGTTATTGAAATTTGGGGAAAAAAGACATTTGAAAGAAGAGAGAGAGACTGAGAGGTATGTTGGATTGAGATCTGATTTCTCATCAAATCTTTCCTATCTAAAACCTTTCCTATTTAAATCTACCTGTCCATGTTTTCAGGAAGTACCGCAGTGTGTGGGTGGGGCTGGGTCACTATCGCAGCGTGTGGGTGGGGCTGGGTCAGTATCGCAGTGTGTGGGTGGGGCTGGGTCAGTATCACAGCGTGTGGGTGGGGCTGGGTCAGTGCCGCAGCGTGTGGGTGGGGCTGGGTCAGAGCCGCAGCATGTGGGTGGGGCTTTCTCAGTGCCGCAGCATGTGGGTGGGGCTGGGTCAGTGCCGCAGCGTGTGTGTGGGGCTGGGTCAGTACCGCAGCGTGTGAGTGGTGCCACAGCATGTGGGTGGGGCTGGGTCAGTGCCGCAGCGTGTGGGTGGGGCTGGCTCTGGGCACACACACACAATCAAATGCATGCGCACTCACACACATGCTCACAAATGCACGCAGACACACACACACGCATGCGCACTCACACACACGTTCATAAACCAGGCAAGTGACATACAGAATCAGGTGCAATATGTGAGCAAGGTGGCTTTAATGTGACAGACAGGAGGGGTGAGAAGAACAGCACAATATGGAAGATCATTCACAGCAGTGCTCCTCTTTCAGCCGCAAAGAAGCTCAGCAATTAGCCCCGGAGAAAGAGAGAGGGAGAGAAAGACACAGGACAGAGAAAGGGAGAAAGGGAGTTTGTGAATTGGTGGTGTTAAATGGTGTGGTCATTAGCATATGGTTGTGTAGATTGGGTTACTCATTCAGGGCTGAATGTGTTTGCCTCACTGTCTCTGCACCCCCATCCCTTTTCAGCTGTAATCCCCAACCCTCCCTCTCCTCCATTCCCCCTTTTTTAATTTCTTTTTCATTTCTTTTCTCTTCCTTTTTGCCTTTTCCTGCCGCATAGCTGAAAGGAAGAGTAGAGATGAGGGAGTTGAGTTTTCACGCTTGTGGGAGAATGACCAACTAGCAGTCATAGGGTAGTCAAGGCCTGGTCCAAATTTACCCACACCTCAGACTACTGTAAACCACAGGTATCAGATTACAGGACTGGAGTTAAACCTGCAGACACTGCCCCCTACAGGACTGGAGTTAAACCTGCAGACACTGCGGCCCTCCAGGACTGGAGTTAAACCTGCAGACACTGCGGCCCTCCAGACTTGCAGACACTGCGGCCCTCCAGGACTGGAGTTAAACCTGCAGACACTGCCCCCTACAGGACTGGAGTTAAACCTGCAGACACTGCGGCCCTCCAGGACTGGAGTTAAACCTGCAGACACTGCGGCCCTCCAGGACTGGAGTTAAACCTGCAGACACTGCGGCCCTCCAGGACTGGAGTTAAACCTGCCGACACTGCGGCCCTCCAGGACTGGAGTTAAACCTGCCGACACTGCGGCCCTCCAGGACTGGAGTTAAACCTGCAGACACTGCGGCCCTCCAGGACTGGAGCTAAACCTGCAGACACTGCGGCCCTCCAGGACTGGAGCTAAACCTGCAGACACTGCAGCCCTCCAGGATTGGAGTTAAACCACTGTATGCTGTTTTCTTGGGTTGTACAAAAAGATAAAATAGGGCAAAAAAGAAAGATAGAGGTGATGGTAGACAGGAAAAAATTCCTCTGGAAGAGTGGAAGTTGAAAAGAGTTGAGAAGTTAATTTGGAGTTTATTCTAGACCAGATCCAAGAAGAGATAAACCTCAAAATTGATGCCAGACCGCCAATAAGAGTAAATGCAGCTGGTAAAATAATATGGACAGAGAGCAGATAGAAAGGAGAGAGGATAGAATCAAAGTGTAATCAAGACAACCTCACATCCTGTGAGATCCATGCAGTGGATCTCACAGGATGTGAGATCCATGCAGTGAACAGCTGTGAAAAATAAAACACAGGTGCAGTTACATACAGGCTTCAGCATCACACACGTGAACACAGGTGATGTAGATACAGGCTTTAGCATCACACACATGAACACAGGTGATGTAGATACAGGCTTTAGCATCACACACGTGAACACAGGTGATGTAGATATCAGCACACGTGAACACAGGTGATGTAGATACAGGCTTTAGCATCAGAGAAAGGCCACTGGGCAGGATGGCCACTGGGCAGGTATGCTAAAGGCCACTGGCCACTGGCCGTGAGTGGTCAGTCTGTGGGGTCAAGCGTGATCTGTGGTCAGTCTGTGGGGGTAATGAAAAAGCCCTTTGTTCTGGGGGACATCCATCTGGACAGGATCTATGGATCTCTGCAGGATCCGCAGTGGAGGCCCCATCTGTCAGGCTCTGCAGGATCCGGAGTGGAGTACTGGGAGGTCAGGGTTCAGAGTGGCACCAGCAGGATTGGCCTGCAGGATCTGGAGTGGACTGTCCCAAAACACTCTGTGACCCATCAGGGCAGCTCTGCAGGATCCGGAGTGGAGCGCTCCAGGATCCGGAGTGGAGCTCTGCAGGATCCGGAGTGGAGTACTGGCAGGATCCGGAGTGGATCCCTGCAGGATCTGGAGTGGAGCTCTGCAGGATCTGGAGTGGAGTACTGGCAGGATCCGGAGTGGAGCTCTGCAGGATCCAGAGTGGCGCTGTAGGGAGTGTTGGGGTTAGCTCTTGTCTGCACACAGACTACATGATTCCTGTAGATTTTCCAGTCAAGGAAAAAACATGCACTGACATTTTCACTATTTCAAAATATCAGTTCATTTATTTATTTGTTTACTTTTGCAAAGTCAAGCATTCACAATACAGAGATCATAAAGGACAACTAGGTCCCTGAATGTGATATTAAACTTTTAACCCCATCTCTACCAAAAGGGGTGAGGTTTTGTGTTTGGTTTCATTGGATTTAATTTTTTTTCCATACTTTCAGATCAAGCCCAGCAGAGAGCCGTCATATATTCCTAATTGGATTGATTTCCGCACAGAAAAGCATGATGTTGAGGTGAAATCTTTGGGGAGAAAACCTCTCATTGTCAGTGTTCCTTGCATTAATATGTATACTGACATACCTCCAGTAATGATGGTAAAATAAATTGATTAAATACACATATTTCTTAAAACAAATGGCAATAACTGTCGGGGGAAATTAAGACATAAATCATTATGATTTTAAAAAATTGTGTCAAGCTTTGCTTTTCATTTCCTTCCCACACTGAAAACTCCTCCCATCTTCCTCTATGTCATCTTTTCTCCTGTCCTCTCTTTTTCCACAAACTTCTCTTTAATCTGTCACTTTCAGACCTCCTCAATCTCCTCTCACTCCTTTACTCCTCTCTCCGGTCTGCCTCCGGAAACTTCCCCAAGCTGTGTCTCCACTCTCCTCCACTTCTCTGTCTAAAACTCTCTCTCCTTCCCTCCGACTCGCGGCACAGCTATCCCCCACTCCAGACACCCCCTCCCCCACGCCCCCCTCAGCCCAGCCTGTCAGAGCAGCACAATGTCAGCCCATTGCTATGGAAATAAGGGCTGTGGGTGACAGGTGGTCTGGTAGACAGCTCAATTAAGCTGCTCATTAAAGGAAAGCTAACGAAGCAGCCTCAACAGCAAAGCTCAGAAACAATGCCCTGTCAGAGGAAACAAATTGGTGGGGAGTGTGAGTGTGTGTGAGAGAGCAAGAGAGAGAGAGAGAAGGGGAGAGAGAGAGATGGAGCGAGAGAGGAGGGGCAGTAGGAGCAGGGGGTGTCACTCCAAACAGCGAGGAGGAAAACACAATGTGTAAAATGACAGGACGCTGACGGACATTGCTAATAAGGGAGGCTGCTGCTTTTTGCTCCTGTCAAAAGAAAGAGAGGAGCAGAAAAAAAGAGACCCTCAAACCTGCCCTCTGTGTCCAGCTCATGATTAGCTTGACCACAGAATGTGCCAGAAAATTCTCTTAATTACCACAGAGATAATGGTGCTTATCAGACCACAGATTATTCCAGCTCACGTTTGAGCGATGTCTTACAAATATGAAAATAAATAAAACAAAAAACACATTTTTCAACAGGGCAGGACAGTCTGAGGATTCAGATTTCAGGATGTAAGAGCCCGGACTGAAAAGACACATTCTTTTCTGGGTGAACCCAGAGCAGAAGCACAATGCACCTACAGAGGTCAGTGTGTACAATGAGTGCAAATGACTTTGGCTTCTAATTGAGTAAGCCAGTGCAAAAAAACATAGTAAATCACTGCCATTATTGTGTAATCTCAGAGTGAAATTAATTATTGAAGCATTAATTATACTTTTTGAGGGCTGGGGTTTGAGTGTAGATCTTGTTTTAATAGTTGTTCACAACATGTTGCAGGTGGAGTTTACAGGAGGCCGGTCCTGCTCACTGGGCTCTCTCAAGCGTGAAATGGAACGGTTTCAGAAAGTGCCACTGTTTTAGAGCAACATGTCGGATCACGTCCGCTAATGGGAGTTTAAGGAATCCAACAAATGGGGTTATGTATGGAAAAAAGAAAGAAGCACAGAAAGAAAACAGGCTGGCGTTATTCTTTCAAAGCTGTAGCAAAGCTGTCCACCTTATGAATATGCTAATCTGAGCTGAGGGAAGCTTCATTAAGTAATAAGCACAATACTCGGGGTGCGCTAGGTTTCGGTTCTGATTATTTATTTACCCAGAATGCTCTGAGACACATCACAGCACCTAAAACCTGAACAGCACCAGCATTGTCTAGCCCTCTGCACATCGACATGGCAACAGGTTAACTTCCACCAACCCAGAAAACCCAACACAGTCCTTAAATGAGTGGCCTGATTTCCGCAAGATTCCCATTGGACACCGAAGTGTGACTGAAAACATTCTTCATATACTTCCTGAACATGTCATTGCACTGTGCGGGTTGGGTCAGAGCACTGTGATGCTCCGGGCGTGTCTCACGCACCTGCTGGTGGCACAGTCCAACAGCATCATATCCCCATGAAAACATCACACCAGTCAGAATATGCATTCCTGTGACCAAAACCCTCTACTTACCCTGACATGTCAATTTTCAAACCTGACTCATTCTGCAACTTCCTTTTCAAACTGCAGGATGTGATGTAGAGCTGAAAAACATTGTGAGTCGGGCAGGCCTGTAAGAGCAGATATGAAGCAGGTTTCCCCCTGCCCCCCCCCCCCACGGGGGCAGCTATCTGTATCTAATTCTGTATTAATTAATCTTAATACATGTACTGGAAGTCATTCCACATGAATGTAAAAATATGGGAGCTCAATTCATTTTTAAATACCTCAGGATGTTTTCCATGATTTGGATCTTCTGTAATGTTTGGCTGAAATGACTGTTATTGGAGGGAATAGTGGAGGTGTGGAGCACAGAGACCTCCCCCTTCTCTCTCCTCAGCTCTCACACACCTCCCTCTCTCTCCTCAGCTCCCACACCTCCTTCTCTCTCCTCAGCTCCCCCACACCTCCCTCTCTCCTCAGCTCCCCCCACCTCCCTCTCTCCTCAGCTCCCACACCTCCCTCTCTCTCTTCAGCTCCCACACACCTCCCTCTCTCTCCTCAGCTCCCACACACCTCTCTCTCTCCTCAGCTCCCACACCTCCCTCTCTCTCCTCAGCTCCCACACACCTCCCTCTCTCTCCTCAGATTCAGCTCCCACACACCTCCTTCTCTCTCCTCAGCTCCCACACCTCCTTCTCTCTCCTCAGCTCCCACACCTCCTTCTCTCTCCTCAGCTCCCGCACACCTCCCTCTCTCTCCTTAGCTCCCACACCTCCTTCTCTTTCCTCAGCTCCCACACAGCTCCCTCTCTCTCCTCAGCTCCCACACACCTCCCTCTCCTCCACACACCTCCCTCTCTCTCCTCAGCTACCACACACATCCTTCTCTCTCACACACCTTCCTCTCTCTCCTCAGCTCCCACACACCTCCCTCTCTCTCCTCAGCTACCACACACATCCTTCTCTCTCACACATCTCCCTCTCTCTCCTCAGCTCCCACACACCTCCCTCTCTCTCCTCAGCTCCCACACACCTCCTTCTCTCTCCTCAGCTCGACTCACAGCTATAGTAATCCAGTCACAGTTACAGTAACTCAGTCACAGTTACAGTAACTCAGTGCAACATTGCAGCAACAGTGACCAATTGATAATAATGACAAATCCTTTGGTAAGTCTTGTGTCTGAATGGTCACTGTGCTAGCCTGCATTGTGCATTTTACCTCCCTATTTAATAATTATTTTAGTGCATCCTGTACATTTCTTTGTACAGGATCTTCCTTATATAGCAAGGATGTCCTTTGCATGTAACATTGAGGTGACATATTTTAACCATAAAATAATTCTGAAAGGGCAGAAAGAGTATATTAAAAGTGTAGTCCCAACATGAAAGGCATTCACTATACTGTCAATCATGTATTCACCACTCAGTCATGTATTCACCACTCAGTCATGTATTCAACACTTAATTTTAATAGGCTGAATGACCTTTTAAAATGAGCATCCAATTCTGAAATAAATAAATAAATAACTGCTACACTGGTAGACTGCAGGTCCTATTACAGTCACAGTGAGGAGGCTCCCCTAACCTCTTCCTGTTTGCAAGATGATCAAACATTTCAGCTTTCACTGCAAACAAGTGAACAGGCAGAGTCAAATTAAGACACATGAACACAGTGTAAAAATAGAGAGCTATGAAGATAGTTCAGGTAGACTGGAATTTACATTAGAAACGATACTGTGAGAGTGTGTGTGCGTGCGTGAAGAGTGTGTGTGTGCGTGTGTGTGTGAGTGTGTGTGATTGGGCATACATGTATGTATCTGTGAGTGCACACTTTAAATTATGTGGAAATGGAGACATATACCATGTCTCTTCATCCTCAATGAAGTTGTTTCATGTTGAGATGCTGCAACTTTGAAATTTCCCACATACATTATCTGAGCCCTGTTGTACAACTCTGATTATAACTATATTATGTCCATGGAATTCAGTACCTTGACACAGTAAATCTGTCAGTACAGCAGAATACAGACACACCGCTGCACAGTTTAACTGGTGTCTGTTTTGATACGCTGCTCTGTGAATGAGGCGAGGTGTCTCTGATCTGCTCCAGCTCCCCCTCCCCCATGCTCACGTACCCTGATCACCCCCCCCAGGACCCCGTTTTCATTCAGAAAAACACATTACATCCTAATCCTCCTCTGTGCCGTGGAGAAAGGCCGGATTTTCTGCTTACATGAGCTCATTTCAGGCAGGATCAACCCTGATTCAGACCTACACAGGCCTCAATGGGAAGGCTGGGGTAACAGTTCCTTTCCTACAAAAGAACCAGCAGAGAATATACCTCTACAACACAGAGAATATACCTCTACAACACAGGGAATATACCTCTACAACACAAGGAATATACCCCTACAACACAGGGAATATACCTCTACAACACAGGGAATATACCCCTACAACACAGAGAATATACTGTACCTCTACAACACAGAGAATATATACCTCTACAACACAGAGAATATACCTCTACAACACAGGGAATATACCCCTACAACACAGAGAATATACTGTACCTCTACAACACAGAGAATATGCCTCTACAACACAGAGAATATACCCCTACAACACAGGGAATATACCTCTACAACACAGGGAATATACCCCTACAACACAGAGAATATACTGTACCTCTACAACACAGAGAATATGCCTCTACAACACAGAGAATATACCTCTTCAACACAGGGAATATACTTCTACAACACAGAGAATATACCTCTACAACACAGGGAATATACCTCTACAACACAGAGAATATACTGTACCTCTACAACACAGAGAATATGCCTCTACAACACAGAGAATATGCCTCTACAACACAGGGAATATACCCCTACAACACAGGGAATATACCCCTACAACACAGAGAATATACCTCTACAACACAGGGAATATACCTCTACAACACAGGGAATATACCCCTACAACACAGAGAATATACCTCTACAACACAGGGAATATACCTCTACAACACGGAATCTATTTCTTCAGCACAGAGAAAATACTTCTACAACACAGACAACTAACAGGATCTGGATGTGTTTGTGTGTGTATGTGTGTGTATGCATGTATCTGTGTGTGAGAGTGTGTGTGCGACTGTGTGGTAGGTAAATGAAGATTAAGTTCAGGATCTGTGTGGTCTGGGACAGTGAGCTGGGGGGGCAGCATGCAGCCCTGCCCTGGGAGGGAGAGGGAGAACGGGGGACACTCTGGAGCTGCTCCCCTGGAGTGACAAACAACCAGCTGGATTTGCATATTTATCAGTGCTGCTTTATCTCCCCTGCGCCATGCTAAATGCTAAACACACATCTCTGACTCTCTCATGCACACTGTCCATCCAAGGCCAGCGCTCTGCTTTATCTCCCCTGCGCCATGCTAAATGCTAAACACACATCTCTGACTCTCTCATGCACACTGTCCATCCAAGGCCAGCGCTCTGCTTCATCTCCCCTGCGCCATGCTAAATGCTAAACACACATCTCTGACTCTCTCATGCACACTGTGGGGAGGCAGCACATGGTCATCCAAAGCCAGCGCTCCATCTCCGCGAGGGTCAGCCATGTGAGTGCACAGCCAGTCACGGGGTCATCGCTAGGGCTTCCCCAGACTCAGCGAGTCTCCACGAGGTCAGCAGAGGGGCAGCGCAGGGTCATTGCGGGACCAGATGAAAAATGCAGAGGCACATCCATATTCTCTCATTCATCTTGCCGGCCTTTACATCAACCTCACTGCGAGCCAGTCATCCATCTGCACAGCCTTACCGGAGCCCAAGTCCGCCCTCAGGATGGCAGTAATCCCGCTCACTGATCTCAGCAACAAAATGCAAGTGACAGTCACATTCTTAAATACATTACAGCAAATACTGGACTGTTTAAAGCTCAAGTAACAGAAAAGTAAATCCTGATTAGACAGAGAGAGAGAATCCACACAATCTGCTCCAGTGCTGCATCAAAATGCATTTCACATTGATATTCTAAAGCTGTCAGTCTCAGATTGAAACATTTGAAAATGACCCTATCTCAGACCGACTGACAATAACCCCGCAATCTCAGACGGACTAAAAATAAACCCGGTATCTCAGACGGAGCTCCTCCACACCATTGGCATAGGTGTTGCTTGTAAGAAAGTGGAAAAAAGTAATGACAAGTGACTGTTCACCTGTAGTGTTTTTCTCAGGTGTCTGTATAGGGTAGTTGTAAGCATTATTGCCACACAGTACAGCAGGACTGGGGCAGTTGTAAGCATTATTGCCACACAGTACAGCAGGACTGGGGCAGTTGAAAGCATTATTGCCACACAGTACAGCAGGACTGGGGCAGTTGTAAGCATTATTGCCCCATAGTACAACAGGAGGAGACTGAAGGTAACCTTTCCAGCCCACTGACACAGGCCCTCCAAACAGCCTGTAATTAGCGTGTGCTAGCCGTGGCAGGCTACAGCTCTGCGCAGCGCACCTCATTACTGAGCTTAACACCGCGGCTCGGCCTCATTACCACCTGTGTGCTAAACGCTGCCTCATCCACACTCAGGCCCGCCACATAATTGGTAGCGGGATGCTAACAGTGCTAACAGGGGTCTGGCAGAGGGGAGCAGAGGTGTCTCTGATGTTGCTGGCATAGCACAGCTCGGGGGAAGCGAAGCCTCACTGGATTAATGCTGATCTGCAAATCAGGGGAGATGCGGAGACCCAGTCCTGGAGAGCAGAGGGGTGTGACAGGCCTCTGTTTTCACCTTTAAGTAATTCTGCTAACACTTCAGACCAAAAATAGAGTTACCTGCATGATCAACTGCTTTAAAACGATTGCTACAGGTTAATGAAGTAACTACTGCTGTGCTGCTAGCAGCTTGCACTCATCTTTGTGTGTGTGTAGACCTGCTTGTGGGGCAGAAGCCTGCAGCTCTGAAGCTGTAGACTTGCTCTCAGTGCTTACCGGAGCTTACCTGTCACCTGTGGGCACGTCTTGTAATGCAAGCCATTCTGCACAAGAAAAGGTATACCTGTGCTCCCTGACCATCAAAACCAATCACACACTTACTGCTTCTGAAGGATGTCCATCTCACTTACTCATGTCCAACATTAAGCCTCGCTTGTACTGGGGAGTAGGCTGACTTTACATGGAAACAACTGTCTCTTTCCAAGTCTGTAGGAATGGCATGGGTGTGTGTGTGTGTGTGTGTGTGTGTGTGTGTGTGTGTGTAGCATGTCTCTCCCCTGTAGGGTGTGTGTGTGTGTGTGTGTGTGTGTGTGTGTGGAGCATGTCTCTCCCCTGTAGGGTGTGTGGTGTGTGTGTGGAGCATGTCTCTCCCTGTAGGGTGTGTGGTGTGTGTGTGTGTGTGTGTGGAGCATGTCTCTCCCCTGTAGGGTGTGTGTGTGTGTGTGTGTGTGTATGTGTGGAGCATGTCTCTCCCCTGCAGGGTGTGTGTGTGTGTGTGTGTGTGTGTGTGTGTGTGTGGAGCATGTCTCTCCCCTGTAGGGTGTGTGGGTGTGTGTGTGTGTGTATGTGTGGAGCATGTCTCTCCCCTGTAGGGTGTGTGTGTGTGTGTGTGTGTAGCATGTCTCTCCCCTGTAGGGTGTGTGGTGTGTGTGTGTGTGTATGTGTGGAGCATGTCTCTCCCCTGCAGGGTGTGTGTGTGTGTGTGTGTGTGTGTAGCATGTCTCTCCCTGTAGGGTGTGTGGTGTGTGTGGAGCATGTCTCTCCCCTGTAGGGTGTGTGGTGTGTGTGTGTGTGTGTGTGTGTAGCATGTCTCTCCCCTGTAGGGTGTGTGGTGTGTGTGGAGCATGTCTCTCCCCTGTAGGGTGTGTGTGTGTGTGTGTGTGTGTGTGTGTGTGGAGCATGTCTCTCCCCTGTAGGGTGTGTGGTGTGTGTGTGTGTGTATGTGTGGAGCATGTCTCTCCCCTGCAGGGTGTGTGTGTGTGTGTGTGTGTGTGTGTGTGTAGCATGTCTCTCCCCTGTAGGGTTTGTGGTGTGTGTGGAGCATGTCTCTCCCCTGTAGGGTGTGTGGTGTGTGTGTGTGTGTGTGTGTGCATGTCTCTCCCCTGTAGGGTGTGTGTGTGTGTGGAGCATGTCTCTCCCCTGTAGGGTGTGTGTGTGTGTGTGTGTGTGTGTGTGTGTGTGGAGCATGTCTCTCCCCTGTAGGGTGTGTGGTGTGTGTGTGAGCATGTCTCTCCCCTGTAGGGTGTGTGTGTGTGTGTGTGTGTGTGTGTGTGTGTGTGTGTGTGTGTGTGTGTGTGTGTGTGGAGCATGTCTCTCCCCTGTAGGGTGTGTGGTGTGTGTGGAGCATGTCTCTCCCCTGTAGGGTGTGTGGTGTGTGTGTAGCATGTCTCTCCCCTGTAGGGTGTGTGGTGTGTGTGGAGCATGTCTCTCCCCTGTAGGGTGTGTGGTGTGTGTGTAGCATGTCTCTCCCCTGTAGGGTGTGTGTGTGTGTGTGTGTGTGTGTGTGTGGAGCATGTCTCTCCCCTGTAGGTGTGTGTGTGTGTGTGGAGCATGTCTCTCCCCTGTAGGGTGTGTGTGTGTGTGTGGAGCATGTCTCTCCCCTGTAGGGTGTGTGGCGTGTGTGGAGCATGTCTCTCCCCTGTAGGGTGTGTGGTGTGTGTGGAGCATGTCTCTCCCCTGTCTCTCCTGTAGGGTGTGTGGTGTGTGGTGTGTGAGCATGTCTCTCCCCTGTAGGGTGTGTGGTGTGTGTGGAGCATGTCTCTCCCCTGTAGGGGTGTGTGGTGTGTGTGGAGCATGTCTCTCCCCTGTAGGGTG